>QANX01004201.1:0-32917 GCA_003254975.1 Ochetophila trinervis | reverse complement strand
GTATTGGAAACTAAAATTGTTCCTTTTTTCACCAATTAAATACATCTAACAGGTGTATTCAATTAAGTATTGAAAATAATTGGATCCTCACCTCTACATCAGTGTTCATGCCATGCCAGATGCCTTTACTCTCAAATTGTAAGATTTTCTCTTATTTGGACGTCTAAAAAGCGTAACAAAACAAGTCGTGCCATCATTACACTTTTACAAAATCTCTTAACGATATAAAAGTCATAAAACTCTCCTTTTATTTAGTTTAGAGAAAAAAAATTTCTATAAAAAATTTCTATCTTTATTTTTAATATCTATTATATATAATTATCTTATTTTTGCTATATTATTATCTTATGTTTGTTTTTCATTTTCATGTTCAGTTCATTTAAATATGACTATATATAATCTCTTTTATATTTTGCTAAAATCAAATGGCATTCCACTCAAAACAAAAATAAATTTTAAGTTTATATTTTTAAAAATTAATAAGAAAATGTATCAAGCTCTTTTATGGTACATTGTTACTTTGTGTTGTATTAACTTTTATTATATTTGTTTATATAGTATTAGCTTGTATTGTTATTATACCTCATTTGGATATAATTATTTTAGCCCATATTATCATAATGTTATTTATTTTAAACATTCCAACTGCTATTTATTTATATTAAACACTCTAAAGGCTTGTTTGGTACCATGGATAGGGAAGTATTATTTGGATATAATGTATAGATTTTAATTTTAATTTTTTTCTTCTTGGGATATATCTACTGTTAAATTTTTGAATTTTTTTTATGCTTTATTTTTTCCGCTAACCAAACAGTAAATTTGTTAATATTGAAAACATATACTTTTATATCATCATTTTAGATTATATTTGTAATTTTCATTGTTTTGTCTATAATTTTTGCTAGTTAAGCTTAAAAATAAGAAAGCAAAAATAAAACCCACAATTTAAGTTATATCTATTATTAATTTGTTTTTAATATTTTTAGAATTCACTAATGATAAGNTGTTATTTTTAAACATTCAGAGTGCTATTTATTTTTAAACATTCAGAGTGCTATTTATTTTTAAACTCTCGGAAATCAATTGTGTTATTTAATATAATTAGTTTAAATTTGTTATTTATTCATTTAATAATTATTATTTTTATTTTTCAGCACAATTCACAATACCTAGTAGTGTTGAAAAAACAATAAATAAATAAAAACAATGGCCCCCTACCTCTACGTCTCCGGGATCCTGCCAGACCAGATGCCTATACTATAAAAATACAAAAAAAATTCTTCTTTTGAACCTTTAAAAAGCATAACAACACAAGCAGTGTCATCTTTATCACTTTTACCAAAATACCCTCTTATTCAGTTTAGAAAAAAAATTATATAAATTTTTTATTTTTTATTCTATTATCAATTAAATATAATTATTTTATGTTTTGCTTTTCAATTTCATGTTCAATTCATATAAATATGACCATATGTAAAAGTTTTAGTATTTTTAAAATATTATATTGTATTATTTTGTATTGTACTAATCTATATTATATTAGCTCATGGTGTTACTATATAGCGTTTGAGTAAAACTATATTAGTATGCATTATTATAGTGCTATTTATTTTAAACATTCAAAAGTCAACAATGTTATTTAATAGTATTTATTTTTCAGCACAATTCGCAAAAAAAGTGGATCCCACCTCAAACTCTATATGTTCTTGCCATGCTAAATGTCTATATACCTTCTATATAAATATGACTATATATAATCTCTTTATATTTTGCTAAAATTAAATGGACTTTTCACCCGATGTAAAAATGAATTTTAAATTTATTATTTTAAAAAATAAATAAAAAAATGTATCGAGATTTTTTATGGCATATTTAATATGTTGTATTGAATTAGTTTATTTTGTATTGATATATATTGAATGTTAGCCTTTAGGTCACATTTGGTATACTGTATAGATTAGATAAGATAATCCATATTGGAGGATAACACAGTGTTTAGGCCATTTTTTTAAAAATGTTTTGTGTCGAATATATAATACCATTGGATGCCAACAGAGTAGGGGATAAAATAAAGCCGGACCCCCAGTGAGTTTATACAATGCAATGTTTCTGAAAGGCAAGGTGAGGGAAAGAAGCTTCAAGCGCTGTAGAGGCAAGAGCATCATTGACACCTCTTCGTCAACAGCTCGTCACTAGCGTTATGGCATTTCTCCACCATGTTCAGCTCTTTCTTACTTTTTTAGTTTTTTTTTCTTTGGAAAAATCTGATTTTCCTATTTTGGCAGAAAATTTATTCTTGATCTAGTGGGACTGTAATCAGATTTAACATGATTTTCTTTTTTCTTCTTCTAATTTTTATTTTATTTTTTTATTACTATGGGCTTGCAATCAATGTGTCTTTTTCTTCTTAATTTGTTGGCTGTATTGTGGCAATTTTTCACCTTCCGCCTTTTTTTGTTTTTGTTTTGTTCATTTTAACGTGGCTATGGCTATTCCATCACAAGAATGCTTAGAGGACCAGACTGATATGATAATATCATGTAGCTGCTAAATAACTTAGAAACACTTTCAACATTGCTGCAGTATGAACCCTTAGGTATATGACAATAAACTCTGCAATTAAGCAGCTCTTGGAGATTGAGCAAAGCAAAGGCAAATCTAGTTAATATTAGGCCTTTTAACTTTTAAACATAGTTTGAGTGTACTTTTTCTTGATTGGCTAAATCTTGTCTTTCAAATGGAACACGTTAAGCTTAATTCACGTGCAAGTGGAGAAATTTTAATTAAAATTTGATTTTAAGAAATCAACATTTCCAATGGGGTTGTTGTCATGGTGTTTGATTGATGAACTTGGTCTTGACAATTTTTGTTTTCTAAAATGGAATTTAATGTTGCTAAGGAGGTTGGAGCCAAGTGGAAGTCTATGATAAATGAGGTAGGTTTCAATTGGTTATGTTATTTTGAATTCCCAATCCAAGAAGTGTGCAAATTATGTGAATGTGTGTTGATGTTTTGGTGATCATTGAGACATTTGAGTTTGTTACTTTGTGTTCTATTTTTCTGTTTGTTTGTTTGTTTGTTTTTTTAACGTTCGCTTTGAGTTTGCTTGTTCGGGTTGAAAAGAGTTTTAAGAAAAGAGAAGTTGAGAATAACAGAAATGGAGAAGTGTTTGACAAAGGTAGGATTTTGGTGGAGTTTTGACTTTTCATTTGATATCTATCTAATAGAGAAAATGGATTTGATGCATTGTAAAATTTTGCAAGTTGACTTATTCATGAAGCTAAAAATATTAGATATTAGGTTATTTTCAATAGTATCAGTGCCATTAAATTTTGGCTTTTTGTATTTTTGAATGTTTGATAACTACTTAACCACTAATTACTCTAATCTTCATCTTTGTATATTACTATGGTTTAATTTGATGTTTGCTTGTTATTTATTTTTTTTTACCCTATTTTCTTAACTTTGCTTGGATTTTTTGGTTTAGTTAAAACGATAAAATTCCCATGTATCCCCCTCTACAAGATTGAACAGAATATGGATTGATCAAAGGTTGTGTTGTGGCATCGATATGAGCATTTGCTGGAACATAAGTATATTCCATCAGATTAGAGATTGATTTTGAATACAACTAAGCTCGGAGCTTCCTTTTATAGAGGAAGAAACTTATCAAGAGCCACACAATCTAAAGGAAAATGCAACCACACAAACCAAGCGGCAAATGACTTTCCAAAAAGAAAGATTGACATGAGCTGAAAATCAAACAACTTTAATAAATGTATTGACATTAGTACAACACACGTGATTGAAAGAAAATAAGACAAACAACTTTATGAGCTGTAAGGATAAAAAGACAAGCAACTTTTCTGTAGAGTCACATACTATTCTAGCTAAGGGACAAATTAAAGTTGCGGTAGTCTGAATCATCTGAGTTTACATATCCATATAAGCTATGCCACCAAAGATTGTAACGATCTGATTCATTACTGTCATGCATTACTGTCATGCATTTCTTCATCATCAATTGGTTGAGAATCTTGAAAATATTCTAGAGGGGTTTGAGAAAGATTAGTGGGATAATCCAAAGGAAGAGTGTCGACAAGATTTATTGTGGATAGGTTTGGGGCCTTTCTTGGGCATGTAGATGAACTTGGGCCAATATCAACACCTGATCTTGTCGAGGATGGTCCTATTGAAAGGCCATGAATATTTGGGCTTGAGGATGAACCTGCTGAAGTATCTGGAACTATATAAATCTCTTGAAGGCTTGAAGGGAGTGAAACATTATTAATCTAACAGAGGTTAGCAACAAGATGAGTTCTTTGGATATGACTAAGTCTTCTTTGGTAGACTGTATCCCATTCATATACTGAATTGAGAGTCCAAAATTTTCCTGTAGTTTTATTGTGAAAGTATGGTCGATGAAGGATGATAACAAAGATGATTTGATTTGCTTCATATTAAGATAACTTCCAAGAAGACTTGAACTGAAGGATTTTGTAAAGTTCTTCTCTCCACGAGCGGAGAGGATAAAACCATTCAAGAAAAGTCCATAACAAGGAGTTGTAATTCTTTGACGAATATAGATGATCAAGCAGGGAAACAATGAGAGCAATGAAAGCTATTGAGCTGGAGTGACACAGCACCATAAATACCACAAAATATACTGAGAGAAAGTATTTTTGGGATCATGATACAATGAAGTAATGGGATAGTAGGTATCATCTAAGAGTTTTTGGGGTTCCTCAAGTTGCATCCTGTCTAAGACAAAGTTTAGATAAAAAGATCTGTGAGATTTATCAAATTCCTAAATATGTTGGATGGACATGAACTGTTTCATTTAAGGAGGAAAGTCATATTGAATAGAGGCTTTTTATGGGAGATTAGATGAGTTGGCCATTAAGATCAAGGGAAGAGAGGTAACATGAAAGATTAGTTTCATAGGCTGTGGTCGAGACAAGAGATCAGGGATGAGAATTTCTTTACCTATTAGGTGTTTGATAGAAAAATCATATTTTGGAAACCAGTCTCGAAGCCTAAAAATTTGTTTTTCTGTGAGAGCTTTATTTTTGAAATTAACTACATTTGGAAATGATGAATTATCCATCTAGATGAGAAAATGATGCCCAAGAAGGTGGAATTCAAATTTTTTAATTCTGTATTTGACTGCCAGTATTTCTTTGTAGACGGTGTGATAATGTTTTTCAGCTGATTTGATGTGACCACTAGCATCAGTCTGTAGAATCTGTTGACCATTTTCGAGAATCCTTAGAGGAGGAGGATGTTTAGCAATTTCCTTGAGAGCTCTTATTGCCTGAGTTTGAGAAGGACTCCAAGGAGGAGGATCCTTTTTGAGGAGAGTCGAGAGCTAGCTAGAATGCTGAGCAACTTGTGGAAGAGAGTCCCTGACATAATTGATGATTCCTAAAACTGTTGAATTTGTGTATGAGAGAGATTTTCATTAGGGAAAAAGTCTAATTCTTGGGTCAGATGAGGACTTAGGTGATAGATACCGTCTTCAATATGGACGCCAAGAAAATCAACAGAGGTTTAGGCCAAGAAACTTTTTTGTTCAGACAACATTATTCTATGCTGTTGAGCTAAGGAAAAGAATTGGGACAGAAGGTCTTTATGAAAAATATCATCTATGTAGATGAAAGTATGATCTAGAATAGGCTCAAAAATTTTAATCATGGTTTTTGAAAATAAGAAAGGAGCAACCTTTAATCCAAAAGGTAGGATTGTCCATTGATATTGAGCATTAGGAATACAAAAGACATTTTTGGGACTGTCAATAGGATGAATTTCTATTTTCCAGAAACAAGCTTTGAGGTCAAATTTTGAAAAAAATCTTGGCATCATGAAGTTTAGCAAACAAGGGTTGAATCTTTGGCAAAAGAAACTTGTCATCTTTGCGATTCAGACTGTAGCTGTGATGAATGGTCTGACGATGATGATGATTATGTTCTTCGAAGGAGACGTTCCAAAAATAAGCAAAGATGCATGCCTCCTTTAACACGGCGACAATATCGTCTTGATTATTCAGATCTTCTATGGATTCCACCATCCAAGGATCTTGAGCCTCCAAAAATCACAAATATCAGACAACTTCTCCAACGAAGTTGTAAGTCTACGTCTTTTCAACATGTTCAAACAACCTCTGCTATTCCTTGTATGATGTTTCAATCTCAGAGCTCTTGTGATGAAAACATTTCCTCATTTCCTAAGGCCCCTGCTCCAACTCGACCTTTTATTATTCCAAACAAGGTTTTCCTTCAAGAGAAAATGCCCCTTTGACCACAAAGGAATAAGTTCTAAACTGGCAATCTGCGGCATTACAAAACAACTCCAACACCTTGCAAATGATTGATGGGAAAATATACAGGCTTTCTAAAAAAACTGCTTTGACTAAAGAAAAAATCAATTCTCAATCAATTCTCTTTATGTAGAACTCCAACAGTTTTACAATGACTTAATTTAGAGAATTGATACTTTTGCTACAGATCTTGAAAACTTAATCCACCAAAATTCGTTCGTTTGGTAGATAATTTTGTAAAAAAAAAGCTCATATTCGCTAGCTTCATACCCAACTTAGATAGATAGAAGAAGATGCCGAGCAAAGAGAAGCACAATTCCATCTCCACAAAGTTCGAGTTCCTTAGCCCCTGCTGTTTCCTCTAGGATCCTTAGATCCTCCCTTTCTATGACCCATGAACTTCTCAAAAGATTTCCTCAACAGTCTCCTAGACCCATATCTTTTTCTCCTCACATATCAGCTCCTTGAACTCCTCCTGTTCATCCTCAACATTTTTCCACCACATTTCCCACTTTCTCTTACAAGCCTCCATACCATCCACCTTAATACATGGCTATCTCTCATAAGAAATATGTTTTTGATACCACCTCTAATTATTCTTATTCCATATCTAACAGTGAGAATGGTTTTGCAGGAATAACAGACTTATTAATGGTTGCTCCAGAAAGTAATCGTCCTCCTCCTACTCAAGGAGCCACGTCCGGCACCACACATTAAATAGACAACATCCCAGAGCCAACTGTTGAAGTGCCCTATGATGATAATATGGATGAAACACCTTCACCACCACCAAATGATGAAGCAAGCTTTCCCAAAAACAATTTTTGTCCATGGTTCTCCCTTGATGATGTTTCACCACTCCAATGGAATGAAAAATTCAAAGAATTTGCTGCTTGGTTGGACAACCAAGCTGTTCATCCTAATGCAAACCCCCGTCCCATCCTTATTGACGTCATGTCTCGAACAACTGGCTTTCTCAGAGACTGGTGACAATCTCTTGGAGAATATAAACAGCTTTAGTTTCTTAATTTCTCACTAACTCAGGCAATTTTTGAACTTCGCCTCCAATTTATGGGAAAAAAGTTACCTCAACAATAGCAAAACTGGAAAGACTATTTCTCCATGAAATGTTGCTCTCTCAAAAGAAAAGATTTGGATATCCATTACCAAAGGATGTCTAAGCTCTTTTATTCTCTTCAAGGCTATGATAGTATTGCGCTTCGACAAGTCTACATCACTTCCTTACCTGATGAAATTCAGCCAGCAATTGAAAGGGAGCTCATTTATGAGCACAAAGATCTTGTCTAGTTTACTCTTGGAGAAATTCACAAAAAGGCTTTGATTGCCCTAGAAAAATTATGTGAACAATATACTTTCTGGTCCCAATTCATGAACGATGATTCCAAATTTGGAAAACTCTGCCACAAGCCTTATTTACAAATTAAATGCAGAGACAAGAAGTGTGTTTGTACTCCAAAAAATAAGTCATTTTCAAAAACACTCTTCTTTTTCAGATCATAAAGCTTCCAAATACTTTCCTAAAAGATCTTTCAAGAGAAGGTTCGGTTTTTCAAAAGGAAAAATTAGAGAAGCTACAAGAAATTTGACAGATGTTTTATCTGTGGAAAGAAAGGACACTTTGCAAAGAGATGTCCTAATAAATGGCCCAAATCTACTCGTCTCTTACAACAACTTCAGTTTCTTCCTTATCTCCCTGAAGAACAAGAAGCAGATCTTGAATCCCTGTATGAAGAACAGTCTCATGATGATGAAAATACCATATTTGCTATGAATGAGACCTCATATGATACATATGAGAGTACATGTATCCCCCCTCTACAAGATTGAGCATATGTACAACATAAATCAAATGCCTCCTCCTATTTTGAATGTTGAGGTAGATCTTCTTCTCTCTAAATATGAGAATCCTATTAAGCTAATCGCTTATATGGATACAATTACTCATAAGACTATGATGAATCCTTCGGTTCTTCCTAAAGAATTTTGGATTCCTCACAAGGAATATTTCAAAATCGCTAATGATAAAATCTTTAGAGTTAAGCTTATCACCAAACAAAAGATCGGTATAAAATTTTTTCCATACTGCATTATCTGGACTCATGTCCTCTGCAGAAAATTACCAGACAAAGACCTCCTTATCGAAATGGATGTCTACTTTCAACCTCAGCATCTTAGGAATCTCCCCACTGTAATCAGGTATAAGAACAATTTTAAATCTTATACTAACATTCCTAAGCTTTTTTCTCTCCAGCAAGTTCAGACTCAATACACTGAAATCTAGAGCAAACTGCCCAACTTTGTGCAAATTCCCATTATGAATTTGAAAGAAAACAGTCATCTCCCCTTTGGCGGAACAAGGATTTCTTCATTTATCTTCTTTTAAAAAAAAATGAAGATATTAATCGAACAAAGGCATCCCATCCTGGAATGACACCTTCTGATCTCAAGTTAGCTAGAGAAGAATGCGCCCAGCTTCTAGCTCAAGGCTTCATTGAATCCATAAATTTTGATTGGGCTTGTCAGGCTTTCTATGTTAAAAAAAGATCATAAATAATAAGGAAGAAGAAGAGACTTGTCATTGATTATCAACCCTTGAATATGTTTCTAAAAGATGACAAGTTTCCTTTTCTAAAGATTCAAAGCTTCATGATGCCAAGATGTTTTCAAAATTCGACCTCAAAGCTGGTTTCTGGCAAATAGGAATCTATCCTATTGACCGTCCCAAAACTGCCTTATGTATTTCTAATGCTCAATATCAGTGGACAATCCTACCTTTTGGATTAAATGTTGCTCATTCTTTATTTCAAAAAAACATGATCAAAATTTTTGAGCCTATTCTAGATCATATTTTCATCTACATAGATGATATTATGCTATTCTCTAATGATCATGAGTCTCATAAAGACCTTATGTCCCAATTCTTTTCCTTAGCTCAATAGCACATAATAATGCTATTTGAACAAAAGAGTTTCTTAGCCCAAACCTCTGTTGACTTTCTTGGCCTCCATATTAAAGACATTATCTATCACCCAGGTCCTCATCTATCCAAAGAATTAGCCTTTTTCCCTGAAGAAAATCTCTTTCAGAAACAAATTCAACAGTTTCTAGGAATCATCAATTATGTTAGGGACTTTCTTCCACAAGTTGCCCAGCATTCTAGCTAGCTCTCGGCTCTCCTAGAAAAGGATCATCCTCCTTGGGGTCTTGCTCAAACTCAGGTAATAAGAGCTCTCAAGGAAATTCTTAAGCATTCTCCTCCTCTAAAGATTCCCGAAAATGGTCAACGGATTCTACAGACCGAATCACATCTTTTAGGAGCAACATCCCAGATAAAATGACCACTGATCTTATCAACATAACTTTTTCTTCAATCACGATAGAAGGAAAAAATAGGAATATCTGTTTCAGTTTCAATGGAAAGGATTGCCATAGATTGAGAAAACGAAGAATGTCAGAAGAAGAAGATTTTGTATCTTCTGGGACATGATATGAAGCCTTAACACTCCCATTTGGGAGTCTAGTGAATTTGGCTATAGGGGCATGTAGAGTTACAAGAGCCTTATGAATTCCTTCTTGTAACTTCTCATAATTGGTGATCTAATTAGAGGGCATCCATCTAAGAAGTCTTGCCTACTGATAGCCAAAGCAAACTGGACAATAGAAGGAATATGAGGCTGATCTGCTGTAACAAATATGAGACCTTTTTCTTGTACTGGAAGACAGAGATTAACAGCATGATCCTGAACTCTGTATATAAGTTGATGGTGGATGGTGCCAGCAAAAGCAGAACCAATCTGAGGAGCTCTTTGGATCTGAACTTGAATTTGAAGAGCTAAAGAGAGATTAGGATCTCTAAGAGGCATGTTGAAATTTGGGTAAAAAGTGAGCATCACACTACTACTATTTAAAGTGACAATAGCAATACCAATAACAGCATGTTCATATAACATGAATATTCTATTCAATAGGGACATTCTTGCAGTAGCATAAATGTTAATTCGACCATGGAAATTCAAAATGATGAGAATAGCTCCAAAATTAAGGTGTGAATAACCTTCACCTAACCAATGGTCAATAAAATCTTAGGTAACCTCAAAGGTAATGTATTGTTCTAAAACATTGATCAAGGCCTGTAGTTTGGATCAGTTCTTTTCAGGGAATTCTAAACATGTTATTTGTATATTTATTTATTTAATAATTATTATTTTCCACACAATTCACAAAACAAATTAAGTAGCATTATAAAGAAATGGGTTCCCACCTTTACATCTCCTAGTTCCTGCCATGCTAGATGCCTCTAACTAAAAATGCAAGATTTTCTCATTTTTGAACGTTTGAAAAGCACAACAAGACAAGGCGGTTCCATCTTTATTACTAGTACCAAAATACCTTACCAAGATAAAACTTTCCTCTTATATAGTTTAGAAAAAAATGATATTAAATTTTTATTCTTTATTTTAATATCTATTAAATATAATTATTTTCTCTTATGCTTTTCATTTTCTTGTTCAATTCATATAAGTATGATGAACTCAAATTTGCCCCTTAAATATGCTGGAAAGGGTGTTCATATGATGGACACGTGAGACTCAATGGAATCTCGTTGACGAAATGGGTTTTTGGAGGGGGGCGGGGCATTGATACATAGTTTTTCATAGTCTAGTGGATATTAGTGAAAATTTCATAGTACTAGAGGAAAAGTGCGAGAACTCCAAAAGTTGAGAGGTTACTACTGCAAAAAACCTATAATCTCCTAATCTTTTGCTAAATCAAATGGCCTTCCATTCAACATAAAAAATGAGGTTTAAATTTATCCTTGTAGAAAATAAATAAGAAAATTTATTGAGCTCTTTGATGGTATGTTAGATATGATGTAATGTATTATTTTATATTATAGTAATTGATATTGTATTAGCTTGTATTGTTACTATATGATGTTTAGGTAGAATTGTATTAGTCTGTATTACTTATTTAATTTAAACACTCCGAGTGCCATTTGTTTATTATTTTAAACACTCTGAGTGTTATTTATTTTAAAACAAGCTGTCAAGAATCTTCTAAGGTTGCTAGGGTTGATAAATTGGTTGGCTTTGGGGAAACAAGCAGTCATGACTAGGTGGGTGCCGTTGATGTTACTAAAGCAATTAAGGGTGGTAATGCTATTCATATGGATTTTGTGCATTCTCTAGTGAAGAGTGTTTCAATGCCTAGTTTGGAAGATGTTACTCCTCGTTTGGAACATATCAGTACTAGGTTTCACCACTGGCTAAAATGGACAATGCAATTGGAAAAGATGAAATGGCTTTGGTTCCATTTGAAGATGGCATTAAGACCACGTCTCTGGCTCAAGATAGCATCGCTTTGATTTTTTCATGAGTCCGAAATTAAGGATGATGATAAGGATCATGGATGGATGTTTCTTCTAAACATAGTTAGAGGCGTGGTCGTCTACCGAAAGAACTAGGGCGACTAAGAAGAAATAGTTTTATTTTCTTGTTTTGTTTTGATTCTTCCATTAGAAAATGGTTCTATTTGGAGGCATGGAAAGAGATGGTGCTCGCCAATTTGGGGGGAATTCTTTTTGGCACATAGCTTCTTGGCGGCATGGAAAACTTTCTTAAATCCTATGGTACCACCATTGACCGAATAATGATATGAATCAATATTATCCACCTATTTTTAGAAAAAAAATTATATAAATAAAAAACAAGTTTAAAATAATTATTATTTTAAACACTCCCAGTGCTATTTATTGTAAACACTCCACGTATTATTTATTGATTTATTTTAAACACTTAAAGTGTTGAAGGAGTGTCGTCGCTTTGCTCTGTTACGACAAAAAGTTTATGGCATCTTCACCAATTGTTTTCTAGTGTCGATGGCTATTTTCCTGGCTTGTGATTGGTGCCAATCTATTAGTTGTTCGGACCGGATTAGATTCTCTGAAGGGATGCAGTGGTGTTTTGGCGATGGGTCATGCGTTTGGGCAAATTCACAGTTTTACAAAGGTCCTCGAATATCACTGTTAACAGATAGGGTTGTGGGCATTTTATTTCAGCGATGCAAAGAGGTTGTATGTTTGAAAGGTTGTTCATCCATGGTAGGTGTTATGTGGATACGCTGTGGGTGCTCGACATGGATGGGTGTAATGGTATTGCTGCGGGTTTCGCGGTTGGAATCTGACTGTGTTGCTAGGGTTCAATTGAGTGTGCTTCAAATTGTTGGCTTGACATGTGGTTGTTAGTGTTGATACAAAATTCTGCACCAACGGACCTGTGGTTTTAACCATAAGGGTGGGTTGAGACTTCGTTGATTAAGTTTTGTCTCGGCTTAGCTGGGTTATATTTGTTTTGTTTGAACTCCGAGCCCCCATTTGGTATCAGTGCCTCATCTTCTATGTGATGAATATATTATATAAGTTGTGAAGAAAGGAAAACTTTTAATCACGCAACAACCTGTACGAAATTCTACCAGCTCTGTTAATTTTGATTTTTCCTCTTCAAATAATTTCCTCATCTCATCTCTTCGTAGAACCTCATTTTCTATTAGCATACATGCTCAAAAGCTCAACCTTATTCAAAGTAAATCTCTAATATGCTAGAATATACTTATGTTCCAGAAGATGCTCAGATCGATACCACAACACAACCCTTGATTAGTCCATATTATGTTCAATCTTGGAGGGGGGATACATGTACTCTCATCTGTATAAGAGGAGATCTCATGGATAGAAAATATTATATTTTCATCATCATGAGACTGTTTTTCATACAGGGATTCAAGATCTGCTTCTTGTTCTTCAGGGGGATAAGGAAGAGATTGAAGTTGTTGTAAAAGATGAGCATATTTGGGCCGTTTATTAGGACATCTATTTGCAAAGTGTCCTTTCTTTCCACAGATAAAACATCTATCATAATTGTTGCAGCTTCTCTGATTTCCTTTTGAAAACCAAACCTTCTTCTTGAAAGATCTTTTAGGAAATCATTTGGAAGCTTTATGATCTGAAAAAGATCTTCTCTAATTTCTTTTTTGGAGTACAAACACACTTTTTGTCTCTGCATTTAATTTGTAGATAAGGCTTGTGCCAGAGTTTTCCAAATTTGGAATCATCGTTCATGAATTTGGACCAGAAAGTATGTTGTTCACATAATTTTTCTAAGGAAATGAGAGTATTTTGGTGTATTTCTCCAAGAGTAAACTGGATAAGATCTTTGTGCTCAGAAATGAGCTCCCTTTCAAGTTCTGGCTAAATTTCATCAGGTAAAGAAGTGATGTAGACTTGTCAAAGCTTTATACTATCATAGCCTTGAAGATAATAAAAGAGCTTAGTCATCCTTTGGTAATGGATATCTAAATCTTTTCTTTTGAGAGAGCAACATTTCATGGATAAATAGTCTTTCCAGTTTTGCTATTGTTGAGGTAACTCTTTTCCCATAAATTGGAGGCGGAGTTCAAAAATTGCCTGAGTTAGTGAGAAATTAAGAAACTAAAGCTGTTTATATTCTCCAAGAGATTGCCACCAGTCTCTGAGAAAGCCAGTTGTTCGAGACATGACATCAATAAGGATGGGACGGGGGTTTGCATTAGGATGAACAGCTTGGTTGTCCAACCAGGCAGCAAATTCTTTGAATTTTTCATTCCATTGGAGTGGTAAAACATCATCAAAGGAGAACCATGGACCATAATTGTTTTTTGGGAAAGCTTGCTTCAACATTTGGTGGTGGTGTAGGTGTTTCATCCATATTATCATCAGAGGGCACTTCAACAGTTGGCTCTGGGTAGTTGTTTGTTTGATGTGTGGTGCTGGACGTGGCTAGTTGAGTAGGAGAAGGATGACTACTTTCTAGATCAGAAACATTAATAAGTCTATTATTCCTGCAAGACTATTCTCACTGTCAGATGTGGAATAAAAATAATTAGAGGTTGTATCAGAAACATATTTCTGATGAGAGATAGCCATGTGCTGAGGTGGATGGTATGGAGGCTTGTAAGAGAAAGTGGGAAATGTGGTGGAAGAATGTTGAGGGCGAACATGAGGGGCATGTGTCCTAGGTCGAGAAAAGAATGTTGGGGACGAACATGAAGCTGGTGCATATGAGCTTCTTTTTGACAGAATTCTCTACCAAAAGAATTTTGGTGGAATAAGTCTTGAAGATCTGTAGCAAAAGTATCAATTCTCTGAATTAAGTCATAGTAAAACTGCTGGAGTTCTACATAAAGAGAATTGATTGAGAATTGATTTTTTCTTTAGTCAAAACAGTTTTTTCAGAAAGCCTGTCTATTTTCCCATCAATCCTTTTCAAGGTGTTGGAGTTGTCCTATATTGCCGCAAATTGCCAGTTTAGAACTTCTTCTCTTGTAGTCAAAATGGCATTTTCTCTTTAAGAAAAACCTTGTCTGGAATAATAAAAGGTCGAGTTGGAGCAGGGGCCTTAGGAAAGGCTATAAAATTTTCATCACAAGAGCTCTGAGATTTAAACATCATACAAGGAATAGCAGGGGTTGTTAGAACATGTTGAAAAGACGTAGACTTACAGCTTCGTTGGATAAGTTGTCTGATATTTGTGATTTTTGGAGGCTCAAGATCCTTGGATGGTGGAATCCACAGAGAATCTGGATAATCAGGACGATATTGTCGTTGTGTTGAAGGAGGTTTGCATATTTGCTTATTTTTGGAACGTCTCCTTCAAGGAACATAATTGTCATCATCGTTAGACCATTCATCAGAGCTACAGTCTGAATCGCAAAGATGACAAGTTTACTTTGCCCGAGAACAGTGTTCACAACTCCTGGCCTTGGGTCTCATTGAGCCAACTATCTCTGATTGGGCATGCCAGGCCTTTTATGTTGAAAAAAAAATTAGAAATGGTCAGAAAAAAGAAAAGACTTGTCATTGACTATAATGATGGGGACATTGAGCCATACAGAGGAGGTGGTCCATATGATGGTTTGAGCTATCCAGGAGGTCCCGTGACTCGTAATCGAGCCAAGCAATTCAAGAAGGCCTTGGAGCTTTATATTCAACAAGCATTGGATAAAAAGGCCGAAGAAGTTATGGATGGGCCTAAGACGTCTACATTTATTAATTTGCTGAGCTACATTAAAGAGTAGACGTAAATGGGCTTGGAATTATCTTGTAAATTAGTTTATTGATTAAGGGTATATTAGTCTTTTGCTTTTCTATTCCTTTTAGGGATGATTATTTAGGAAACCATATTTGGCAACAATGTTTTTGATTTAAAAGGCCAATTTCGGCCAGCATAAGCATAATAATAGATTTTAGCAATTATTTGAGAATTAATCTTCTCTCTTCTTTGGTTTGTCTAAAGAACAAACTTCCAACTTATCAATCAAAGAACGAAGCTTTGATTGTGGCGTTTATAGCAAGGTTCTTGTCTTTCTTATAGACAACGGATCAAGCTTCCATACCAAGGTTCCAATCTCTCGTTGGATTGTGGGTCGAGGTTAACTTCGTAAACTATTGAGCCATTGTAGAACGATCCATTCCGCTAGGATTCGCATCAGTTGGTACCAGAGCACGGATTCTACAGGTTCTATCTATCTTTAATTTGTTCTCCGCAAATCAAAAAAAAAAAAAAAAAAAACGAAACCATTAGGGTTTGCAGTTTTCTCATTGTTGTTTTCGTTTTGTTTAAATATTATTTCCTTTTTTTTTAATCCATAACCATTAGCATTCTTGCTTTGTTTTCTTTGTTCCTTGACCTTTGATCTTTGTTCCTTGATCTTTGACCTCAAGTCTTTGTTCTTTTATCTTCGTCCTTTGTTTTTCTTTTAAAAAAAAAAAAGCCAAATCGTAGTAGCAGGCGCCTGGGGTTGCGCCTGGGGTCGCGCCTGGCCTAATCTGTGAGCCAGTCCAAAAAAAAAAAAAAAAATAGAGTACAAAATCACTTCTTAAATTTTTTCTAGTCCCAAAAAAAAAAAAAAAATCGTAGTAGCAGGCGCCTGGGGTTGCACCTGGCCTAATCTGTGAGCCAGTCCGAAAAAAAAAAAAATAGAGTACAAAATCACTTCTTAAATTTTTTCTTTAGATTATAGTTTGTTGGTCCTAAACGTGCTGTTTTGGAACTAACCAGTCCTAGTAAATATATATATATATATATATTTCCTTCTAGTCTTTTGAATTCATTTTCTTTAAACATGTTTCTAAAAGATGACAAATGTCCTCTACCAAAAATTCAACCTTTGTTTGCCCAGCTTCACAATGCTAAAATTTTATCAAAATTTGATCTCAAGGCTAGTTTTTGGCAAATAGGAATTCACCCCATTGATCGTCCCAAAATTGTCTTTTGTATTCTAAATGCCCAATACTAGTTAATGGTTCTTCCTTTCAGACTCAAAGTTGCCACTTCTTTATTTCAAAAAATCATGATTAAAATCTTTGAGCCAATCTTAGAACATTCACTCATCTACATTGACGATATCTTACTGAATCCCATGAAACTCATCAAGATCTCTTGGGCCAATTCTTTACTTTGGCTCAACAACATGGTATCATGCTTTCCAAACAAAAAAGCTTTATGGCCCAAACCTCTATAGACTTCTTTGGCCTTCGTATCCAAGATGGAGTCTATCAACTAGAAGCTCAGTTGACCTAAGAGTTAGCATTTTTTCCTGATGAAAATCTCACCCAAAAGCAAATCCAACAATTTATTGGCATTAACAATTATGTTCGAGATTTTATGCCTTAGGTGGCTCAACATGTCTGCTGGCTCTCTAACCTCCTAAAAAAGGATCCACCCTCTTGAGGTCCAGCTCAAACTCAAGCCATTAAGTCATTGAAAGAAATCACTAAGCATCCTCATTCTCTTAAGAGTTTGTAGTCAATGACAAGGCTTTTTTTTTTTCAACATAAAAAGCCTGCATGCCTAATCAGAAGTGGTTAGCTCAATGAGTCCTTGGGCCATTAGTTGTGAACATTTTTTTCTAGCTAATTTCAGATATGAGGGAGTCATTCCTAGATGGGAAGCTTTTGTGGGATTAATATCTTCATTCTTTTTAAAAGGAAGATGAACAAAGAAATTTTAATTTTTCCACAAAGGAAATAGGTGCCTCCTTTCAAATTCTTCATGAGTATTAGCACAGACTTGTAATAATTTACTTTGGATCTCAGGATATTGAGATTGAACCTGTTGGAGAGAAAACAACTTGGGAATATTAGTATAAGACTTAAAATTATTCTTATACCTAAGTCCAGAGGGAAGAATTCAGAGGTGCTGAGCCTAGAAATAAACATCCATTCCAATGGGAAGATCTTTGTCTGGTTTGCTTCCAAGAACATGAGTCTAGATTATGCAATTTGGAAAGAACTTTATACCAATTTTTTGTCTGGTAATAAGTTCAACTTTGAAAATCTTATCATCAGTAGCCTTGAAATATTCCTTATGTGTCTTCCACATTTCTGTAGGAAGAATCAATGGATTCATCATTGTCTTATGAGCACCTGTATCCATATAAGCAATAAGTTTGATAGGATTCTCATATTTGGAAAGAAGAAGATCTACCTCAACATTTGAAATCAGGGGAGGCATTTGATTAATATTGTAGATCTGTTCAATCTTGTAGAAAGGAAGAATGAGCTTTTATCTGAATCTAAAGAGGTCTCATGAATAGAAAACATAGTATCTTCATCGTCATGAGACTATTCTTCATATAGAGATTCAAAATCTGCTTCTTATTCTTCAGGAGCAATTGGAAGAGACTAGAGCTGTTGAATAAGACGAGCATATTTTGGCTGCTTGTTTAGACATCATTTTGCATAATGCCATTTCTTGCCACAAACGAAACATCTATAGATGGAATAGATCTAGGTGTTCTAGAGGAGACTACAGTGCCAACAGACTAGAACTTTGAGAAGATTGGGCTCGAAGTTCTTTTTGTTCAGCGTCTCTTTCTATTTGCCTAAGTTGGTTTTGAAGTTGGCGAATCTGAGCTTCTTTTTCTTGGAACTCTTGACCAAAAGAATTATGTTCAATGAGATAATGAAGATCTTTAGCAAGAGCATCAACTCGCCAAGCCAAATCTTAGTGAAACTGTTGAAGTTCTCTCTCGAGAGTATTAATCCTTTCATATGTTCTCACAATTTTGTCAACAAGCTTTTCAAGTTTGCCATCAATTTTCTGGAGAGCATTAGAATTGGCTTGGATTGCAGCGGATTGCCAATTGAGAACTTCTTCACCTGTGGTAAGAGGAGCAGTTTCTCCGGAAGGAATAATCTTTTTAAGAATGATGAAAGGTTGAGTTGGAGCGGGAGCTTTTGGAAAAACTGAAAAGTTTTCATCATAAGAATCTTAAGACTGAAACATCATGCAAGGAATAGGTGGAGTTTCCGTGGGGGAAAGAAATGATTTACAGCTTTGATGGATAATCTGCTTGATGTTTTTGGATTTTGGTGGTGCTGACCTTTTGGATGGTAAGATCCAAGAAGAATCAAGATCATCTGGATGATATTGTTTCCTTGTTGGAGAAGGTATGGATGCTTGTTTGTTTGTTGACCGCCTTCGTCGGGGAACATAATCATCGTTATCAGAATAATCATCACAACTGCAATCTGAGTCACACATTTCAGGTGCAACATCCCATATGAAATGGCCATTGATTTTATCAACATAGCTTTTTTTCCCATCAGGACAGAAACATAAAAACAAGAATATTTGTTTCACTTTCAATAGGAAAGATGGCCATGGAATGAGCAAAAGGAAGAACCTCAGAAGATGATGGTTCTGTAACATTTGGGAGTTAACAGGTTGCTTTCATACTTCCATCTGGGAGCTGGATAAAATTTGTAACTGGGCATGGAGAGTTAGCTGAACCTTGTGGATTCCTTCTTGCAGTTTCTCATAGTTAGTGATCCTTGCATAAGACATTCTTTTAAGAAGTTATTCTCTACTGATAGCATGGAGAAACTGGACAATAGAGGGAATATGAAGTTGATCAGCTGTAACAAAGATAGGAACAATTTCTTGAACTGGGAGATAGAGGTTAACAGCATGACCTTGAACCCGATAGATAAGCTGGTGATGAATGGTACCGGCAAAAACGGTATCAGTTTGAGGGGCTCCTTGAATTTGAACCTGAATTTGAAGGGTTGAGGAGAGATTTCGATTTTTAGAGGCATATTGAAATTGGGATAAAAGGTGAGCATGATACTGCCACTATCAAGAGTAACAATGGCTAAACCAATAACATAATGTTCATAAAAGCATGAACGTTCTGTTTAGAAGAGACATCCTTGCAGTGGTTGGAATGTTTTTTCGTCAATGAAAGCTAAGAATAAGGCCGATGGCTCTAAAATGAAGGTGAGAGTATCCTTCATTAATCCAGTGATTGATGAAATCCTAATGAATTTCAAGAGTAACATATTGTTCTGCTTAACTAGCAGGGACAATGCAATGATCTAAGCCTGTAGTCTAATCAATTCTTTTGTCTAAACTCTTTAGGAAGAAATGAGATGGCTCATAGATCAGTTTTGTCATTTAAAGACAGAGTAAGGACTAATTAAAGGCTGAGTAATAGGATCAATCTGAGCATCTTCTGGAACATATGTATATTTCAGAAGGTTGGAGATAGATTAGGAATGAGATGTGATATTTTTTGCATGAATACTAACAGCATAAGAACTTCTCTGAAAACAAGAAGAAGGAGAAAGAGAATCAAGAGAAGAAGTTAAAGGTCTAGGAATAGAAAAAAAGATTTGAACTAGTAGAGCTGGTAGAATGTCGTGCAGGTTGTATGTTTGAACAAATTTCCTTCCTCTCTAAATTATAATAGCTTATATTGTTTTAGCTTGTAAAACAGTGTTGTTTAATAATACTTATTTTAAATTTATTATTTATTTATTTAATAATAATTTTTTTGACACGATTCACAAAAAAAATTAAGTAGCGTTGAAAAAAAATGGATCCTACCATGCCAAATGCATCTACCCTCAAAATGCAAAATTTTCTCCTCTTTTGAATGTTTGAAAAACATAACAAGTGAAGTCGTGCCATGTTTGTCAATTTTGCCAAAATACCCTAACAAGATAAGATTTCCTCTCATGCATTTAGTTTAGAGAAAAAAAAAAACATTGTATTAAAACTTTATTCTTTATTTTTAGTATCTATCAAATATAATTTTTTTTTCTTTTGCTTTTCATTTTCACGTTCAATTCATAAAATTATAACTTTGAATAATTTTCTTATATTTGGCTAAAATCAAATGGTCTTCCATTCAACATAAAAATGAATTTTAAAATTATCCTTTTTGAAAATAAATAAAAAATGTATTGAGCTCCTTATGGTACGTTTGGTAAGCTGTATTTTATTAGTTTGTATTGTATTAGCTTATATTGGATTAATCTATGTTGTAATCAATGATGAAAATATCAGTATTGACGGAAATATCGAAAGTCAAAAATACAAAAATATCGGTGGAAATATCGACAAAATATCGATATCGATAAAAAATCAATAGAAATGATAGAAACTTATAAAAAAGTATGGAAATTTTTAATGAAATTTTAGGATATGCTTATTTATTAAATACTTTACCAATTTAAATATAAAAATTTTAAAAAATATTAAGTGTAAATCATATTTCTCATAATCAAAATATCTATAACACTCGTTAACAATAATAAAAATACTATTATTAAATAATTATTTATTAATTAGAATAATAATACAAGAACATAATTAATTAACTATGATTAATACCACATCAAATTTTTTGGTGATTAAAAATTTTCATTATCTTATTTATTCTCATTTTTAGCAGTGTATTGAGAGAAATATTGATTAAAAAATATATCTCTTTGATAATTTTGCATGTAAATATTGATATGCCAACTATATAGATCTAATATTGCATGTAGTTGTCCTTGTTGNGTATTACATGCATTTTGTTGATGATTTCTCAAGATATACTTGGATATATCCTCTTAAACTTAAATCTGAAGCTCTTGGTGTTTTCAAACAGTTTCTTCCTATGGCAGAGAGGCTATTTGATACCAAACTCAAGGTGTTACATTCAGATTGGGGTGGAGAATATCGAGTGTTTCTACCTTTGCTCTCAACTTTAGGTATTATCTTCAGACACTCATGTCCTCATCTGCATCAACAAAATGGTAAAGCAGAAAGGAAGCATCGGCACATTGTGGAAATGGGGTTGTGCTTACTCTCCAATGCTACCATGCCTTTAACCTTCTGGTGGGAAGCTTTTCACACAGCAGTGCATATCATCAATAGACTGCCAACTATGGTGTTGAACTTCAGCACCCCTTTTCAGGTTTTATTTCATAAACCTCCTGATTATTCTCAACTTAAAGTTTTTGGTTGCTCATGTTTTCCTTTCCTCAGAGCCTATAATAAACACAAGTTTGATTTTCATTCTACAAAATGTGTATTTCTCGGGTATGAAAATAATTACAAAGGGTATAAGTGCTTAGCTTCAAATGGTCGAGTCTACTTATCCTCAAGTGTCACATTTCATGAAACAGATTTTCCTTTTGCTCATGGTTTTCCATATTCCTTTTCATCTTCTTTAAAGTCCAATCTTTCCTCTCCTATTTCTAATACTCCTCTACTCATCATTCAGTCCTCACCTTCAACTTCTCCATCAACTTCATCTGTATCCTCTAGCAAATCATCTCATATTACTTCTGGGCTTCCATTATCTCCTGTCTCACNAAATATCGAGGAAATTTTGAAAATTTTACTTGTTTTTTTTGGATCTGAAATATATTTCCCATCTTTACTAAACAAGATTCGGCAAAATTTTGCCCAAAATTTAAATATTAGCATCCTTGATTGTAATAGCTTATATTGTTACTATACAATGTTTGGGAAAAATTGTAATAGCATGTATTATCAAAATGTTATTTATTTTAAACACTTTGAGTGTTATTTATAAATTTTAAACACTTCAAATTGTTAGTTATTTTAAATACTCCAAATGTTATTTGTTTTATACACTCTAAATGATATTTATTTTAAACACTCCAAATAGAATTTATTTATACACTAGAATGTTATTGATTTTAAACACTAGGAAGTCGATCGTTTTATTTAATATAAATTATTTTAAATTATTTATTTATTTATTTAAAAGTAATTATTTTCTAGCACCATTGACAAAACAGATAGCATTAAAAAGAAATGGGTCCCAACATCTACATCGCATGGTCTTGCCATGCTAGAAGCCTTTACCCACAAAATGTAGGAGAATTCTAGAGTGCAGCCATTTAAAAAAGGTTGAAGGAAAGAGACCCATGACATTGAGTGACAAATGGCATGGACAAAAACTAATAAAAGAATGAAACTAGTTGCTGGATTTAATGAAAGAAAAGGAAAAAAAATAAAAAAGAGATGGGAAGAAAGAAAAATGTTGGGAAAAAAAGAAATTTGATTTTTTAAATCTCGAGGCAACGCTTTTCCATTTGTAGGACAAAACAATGGATGAACATGTGCCACATAGTATAAAAATTGATTTTAATTGTAAAAAATAAAAACACCTCATTTCAAACCCCGGGGTCCCCGGACTCAATGATGCGGGGTGCAAATTAAAATGTACAACATTTTTATTTTTTTTGTAAAAATTTTAATGTACAACATTATTTTATAATAGATTAAAATTATTGTTAAATTGATAAATAAGACCAATTTTGGAAAATATTACTCATTAAAGAACAATGTCACTTTTCTACGGATAATAGTACTCCACTATAGTCTTCTATTATCTCCTTATGGTCAAGTGTGACATATTATGGACAATTTAATTTAAATCTACAACTTTACTTTATAATGGACTAACGTTATTCTTATATGGATAAATATGACCAATTGTGGAAAATATTACTCATTAAAGGACAATGTCACTTATCTACGGACAATACTACTACACTATGATCCTCTATTATCTTTTTATGGTCAAATGTGACATATTATGAACAATGTAACAAATAAAAGTCAACGTTACTTTGATATGAATTATATTACTATATTTTGGTAATATTTACTACATTATGGTTATATGCTTACCATATTATGGTCAAATTTGCAATACTACTCCGTTATGGGCATATATGACTTTATTAGGACTATTGTTTTCCATTATGGACAATCGTACTTGATAAGGACAATATTACTCTTTTATGGATGATATTATTGTATTATGAAAAAATATTACCTTATTATATTCGATGATACTCAAAATGGTGCAATATTACTTTGTTATGGATAAATAATACTTTGTTATAATCTAATGAGATTCTTGATGGTCCACAATACTTCACAATTGACGTAATGGACTATGGTACTTCGTTATGAATCATAATACTCATTATGATCTGATGATACGTCATTTCAGTCTAATTGTACTCAGAATAAGCAATGTTACTTGACATGGACCATTATTACTTAATTATGAACATAATTACTTAAGTATGGTTTTATATTACTTTATTATGGTTCAATGATGGTCAAATGTGCGATATTACTTTGTTATGAACTAATAGACCTTTATTATGGATAATGTTACTTCATTTTGGACAAATCATGCCTATTTGAAAATTAATGCTACACATTGTGAACAAGTTTACTATATATGGATAATATTACTAAGTATGAAATATGTTACTCAATTGTGGATCAATATTCTTCCATTGGATCATAATATTTCAATAGAAAAAATGTAGAATCAATTTTATATGGTTGGTGGAAACTATAAAAATATTTTGAGGGACTAATTTTGCAATAGAAAAATGCTAGAATCAATATTATCTATATTTCTCATTAAGGACAATGTTATGTTTTTGGCGGTGATCTTATTTGTTCTCATGCATTTATGTATAAAATTTCCAACGTAAGTAAAATAATTTGAAGAGAATGTTGACTTTTTTGTTGCAACTTGCATAATTAATTATAGCATTAGATTTTTGGATACATAATTATTATATATTTGATTTAATATATTTGAACGTCAAAGGTCATATTTGATTTTTGGATACATAATTATAATGTTATGGGACACCATTTCTTTGATTTTGAACTTCTACCATTTATATGGTAACGAAAAATTGATTTTTTGGTACATAATTATAAACTCAATATGCATATATTATGTACAAATAGGTTCCACTATTTTAAAAGAACTAAATATTACAATTAAACATACAAGTATCTTATATTACAATATACAACAATGATTCATAGATGCATAATTGCCATACATTACATCTTGAAGTTTTGGTGGAACAGCCCTATCGCATATTTTTTTCTCATGGCAGTAATACTTTTTTCCACAATATTGACTGGTAGCCCACCAGATTTGTTTTCAATCCATCTTAAAGCGAACATCCTGCAATCCTTACTACATGAAAGCTACATATTTATTATGTCACTAACAAGTTTAACAAACATATGCAATATACACAAACATTATGACTTGTATTAACGATTTTAAATAACAACATAGGACTAACATACCTCACTAATTGCTGGGCAAATGTGTCATCCATCATTCTAATCATATATGATTCTAAACAGTCTGTGATTTCTAGTCGGTGTTTGTAAATTTCAAAAACATGCAATATTTTAGGTATCAAATGGCATATGCATGTGGTGTTTTCCTCTTGGAAATGAGATGTATTCTTTACAAGTGTATCATACAAGTCTACATGCTTCTTAGTTATGTCGACGTGTACAACGAGCCAGTTTTTGTTGCCATTGTTAACTGGCATTAGCAACTACGATTTGGATGTAAATGTTAGTAAAATGATTGTGAGTAGCCGTGTCATGATTGTGAGTAGACTGGACTTTCCCATTTTACAAAGGAAGCACATGATACAAATGAAAAATAAAACATGCAGAATATTTAGCTATGTATACATAAAATGATTTGGGTACAATAACCCTCTAAGGCTTTACCATGAATGTCAATATAATGAAACTAAAAGAACCTGTAAATAATTGAGCAAGAACATATGGCAGAGACCCCATAGGATCCCTTCTAATTTACCCCGTGTTCGAGTTTGGAGTGCCCCGTGTTATACACAGGGTAAATCTGTAAAAAGCTATAACAAAATTGACCTCTAGGGCCCCGCGTTACGTATACAGGACAAATGGCAGAGATCCCAAAGCACCCTTTCCAATTTACCCCATGTTCTAGTTCAGGGTCCCCGTGCTAAACACGGGAACCAATACACACTACCTTGAACTCGGGGCCCCCGCATTTTTTTACGGGACAAATGGTAGAGACCCCAAATGACCCCTTCCAATTACCCCGTGTTCTAGTTTGAGGTCCCCATGCTAAACAAAGGGTAAATATGTAAAAAGCTATAACCAATATACCCCGCCTTGACCTTGGAGCCCTCGTGTTTGTTTAATGGACAAATGACAGAGACCCCAAATGACCCCTTCTAATTTACCTTGTGTTAGAGTTTGAGGTGCCCCGTGTTATACAAGGGGTAAATATGTCAAAGGTTATAACCAATATACCCCACCTTGACCCTGCGGTTCCCACATTTGTTTACGGGACAAATGACAGATACCCCAAAGGACCCCATCTTACATGAGCTTAAGCCTTTTAAAAATCAATTTAAGAGTGAATCCCTATTTCTTAATTAACCTATCCTCTTCTACAACTTCATTTACAACTAAAACCACATCTAAAATTTGTGGTTTTGAAAGGCTATCAAAGACTTCCCTCAGACTCATACAAAACTAGCAAAACAACAAACATTGACATCGATACACAAATTGAAGCAAACCCGTCAAAATCAATAAGCATCCAGAGACAAGTGAACACAAATTAAACCAATTATCAATGGTATCCTACAATTAAACATTTGTAGGAAGCATATCCATTACCGTATCGAGGGTGTCTCCTCGTGGCCTGGATTCTTAGACGTTGGGGTCGATGGTACCATTGATTCTTGGTTGTGGGGTCAATGTTCCTACTTCTCCCTCATGGTCGACAACGCTAGTTCTCTTCATTTTTTACGACGGTTTTGGCGATTTCACTTTGCTGTCGGTTTGCTTCAACCTCACCATCGTTGTAGTTCAGTGACTCCCTAAATGAAGTGTATATTACTTTAACTCACACCGAGTGGGAATGATAAAAACAAGAAATTGCAGTTGAATGAAACTCAAATTCGTTGAGTATTTCCTAGACCTCGTCCAAGATTTCAAAAAATTTGGCTCGTAACCGTCATAGCACTCTCACTTTTCCCCCCCAAATTTCCCCGACAAGCCTTAATTTCAAACTACCCAGTAAGAGGGCCCTGTGAACTTGCTTTTGAGTTAAAGGCAACAAAAGCTGAAAAGTTTTGATTTGGGGATATATTTAACCCACTATGTTGTGCGGGGCCCCTGCGTGTGCATTCGAGGTAAAAGGCAGAGACACCGTAAAAGGATGACATATGTATCCCGCATCTAAGTATGGGGAACCCCACACATTACACGGGGTCAAACTTTTATACATATGTGGAAGAGTTCACCCTAGTTTAAATCGTGGGTGCCCCGCATTTTTGTCCAAGGCATAAGGTAGAGACACCATTCATGGTTGGCATTTGCATCCTGTGATTGAGTGCGGGGTAACCTGTGTATATCAAGGGAGCCCAGATCCAGTTTTGATTTTAGAATTTTTTCTGGTGTTTCCCCAGCTTCCCCGTACAATATATACGGGGTGTATGGCAGAGATACCAAATATGGGATTGGTATTGACCATGTTTTACTTAGTGGGGCACCCCGTGAAATACACAGGGTAAATCTTCAATATTATATTCTTAGTAAACCCCGCGTTTACCTTGGGGTTTCCGCATTCAATATACGGGGTGTAAGGCAGAGAGTCTGAATATACAGTTACCTTTAACCCCGTACGACTAAGTAGGGTAGCCCATATTAAACCCGGGGAAATCTTGATGAATATATTAAAAATTTACACTTAATGAATTAATTAAAACATTAATTCCTGAATCATTAGTCAACTTAACTGTGCAAATAATGTTTATCACATGAGGCAAAAATTCCAAATATTGTGTAATAAATGTGAGAGCAAGTTTTGATGGTGCATGACCAACCACAATAATTAATGCCTCACCAACCACTGCATCTTTTCCTTTTGGCATGTTCTTTTTTTAAAAAAATTCTTCTGAATTGGTCCCTCCATCGTACTACTAATTCCAAACTTGAAGATCAAATTTTGGCCATACTATCATTTGTAGTGGATCCAATTTTAAAGTATACAGTTTATTCGCACAATAAACGCAAAGGTTTCCAACAACAAATGAGGTATTTATAGTATCTTGTAAATTAATATCTTTGGCTTTGATGGTATTATTATTATTCTAAACAAGTATAAACTCAGTCTAATTGATATTTGAAATTGTCACTTTTATTTGGTATGATAATTTCGTGTTCGAAAAGTATAAATAATTTTTTTAACTATTGAATGAAACTTTAGTCTCTTATAGAGTTTATTTCTAGAAGTGAGACACTCAGTGGATGATCGTAGGGGTGGATAGTTCAAAACATTTTGCAACTGTGAAGAAATTATGGATTGCAATAATTCAGTCATAAATAGTGCAATTGAAGGCAAATATATAATAGATGATGATCATATGCAGATAGATTCTGTGAGTATGAACAACGAAAATGTACAAATGAAATTTAGAAATGGAAAGAAATATGGTTCTTTGTGTATGGAAGGCATGATTGGTGAAGAGTTTGAGTATGTTGAATCTGCAAATGAGTTCTATTCAACGTATGCCAAAATAATAGGATTCGGTGTGCACAAGCATCATGTGAAAAAGGATTATAATGGAGACATTCGAAAATGCATATGGGTTTGTGATAAGGGAGGATATAAAAGCCATGTGTAGCACAACAAAAAATGATAGGAAGAGGGAACTGAGGGCACTTACTCGAGCAGGATGTCCAGCTTTATTTGGTGTGATTAAAAATAGGTCAAAAGGCAATTATATAGTGACAAAATTTGTACCTGGCCATTCACATCCTTTGCTACATTGTAACCAAATACAATATCTTCGATTCAACCAATCAGTTGAAGATCCCTATCTGGCAAAAGCTAGAGGCATGCACCATGTTGGTATTGGAACATCTAAAATAATGGACTACATGGTGGACAAAGCCAATGGATATAATTGAGTTGGTTTCACATTGAAGGATTTGCACAATAAATTTTCACAGTAGCATCTTTCAGTGGCACAGGACTACCACGTGTTGCAACCCGTGTACGCACATAACGCTGAGTTGGCATATAAGAAGTGCCAATTTTCCCCCATCGCATGAAACAGTTAGAGTCTCATTACAATCAAAGAAGCTTATGCATAAAAAATGACAAACAAAAAAGTAAATAACAAATGCCAAATTTCCTTACTCCATCGTGTGCTAGCTCCTTCACCAAAGTGTCCAAATGCTTGGTGAAGCGTGACATGCCAAGTGAAGACAAATCATTGTAAGCACCATTCTTCAGTGCAATTTTTTCTTCTGTAGAAACCATTATAAGTGAGGACTCATTCTTTCTCATATCATAGTGGCCGGCTGACACTAGTTATTCATCCTTACTCTTCTCTACCTTAATTCTGACCTTGTCATCTTTGGTATCGAGATTTGAGGCATTCACAGTCAACTTTTCAACGGCTTCCTTCAACTGTGTCATAGTATGAGAAACAATTGCAAGGTGATCTGTCACATCTGCCTTGAATTTCCAATAGTTATTGTCCGAAGCTGTGACCTTTCCATTCAAAACAGCGATGTCTTTTTGAATGACCTGTATAGCTGCTATGGTATCTTTCATAACATCATTTTCCTAGGACATAACTCTTCTCCTAGCTTTATTCGATGTTGATGCTTCGCCCTGCATAACCTATAATACACAAAGTTGATATTTAGGTGACAATGGGATAAAAAATCAGAGTATGCGTGGCAAAGTAATATGCACAAATTTAGAAAAACACATAAACATGCAGAATATTTACTAAATTTTCTGTGTCAAAGAAAAAACCTCCATTTTAGGTGAATATCTTCATGAATCGCTTCATCTCATATTCTCCCTAAGCAGTAACGGGCGTCAATGATCTTCCAACGATTCTATTCACAATCAAAGACAAACTCAAATAAAAAAACTGTATGACATGGAATAAAAATGAAGTCATGCAATAGGTTAGCAAAATTACGTACACTATGCATAGACAATGGGATTCAGAA
The DNA here is from genome assembly GCA_003254975.1 of Ochetophila trinervis. Lineage (NCBI taxonomy): Eukaryota > Viridiplantae > Streptophyta > Magnoliopsida > Rosales > Rhamnaceae > Ochetophila > Ochetophila trinervis. Next base: position 3,352 of record QANX01004201.1, on the reverse strand, counting down.
GGTAATTATAGATGATTTACCTGTAAAACTATGAGGCATACAGGAATATAGAATAGATCGCTCTCCTTATACTTTCTCATCCCCTCAAAGAACCCATTGAATGTAAATAGGCTTCGTCACTCACCCAAGATCTCTTGTTTGTACAAACATTATTGAGTTAGGACTCAGAATTGTCCCCATAATAAATAGCATGAATACCACTTTGAAATCATCATCGACTTCACGTTTATTCATCAATAGACCCTGTAGGTCAGCAATCGATATGCCTATGTCGTCTGTGTCATATTTCCTTTTCAGAACCTTAACATCATCCATAGAAAATGTGTCATCAACTTCACCATGATGATCAACCAGTCCCAACAGTGGTTCCACATTGTGTACACTTATTGTACAATGCACTCCGTGAAGTAAGTGTACAAGAACTTGGATTGAATTGATCCACCAGCCACGATACCAATTGCTTCTTTATCCCACAGATTTTGCGAGTTATGAAACAACCGAAGGCTAATTCATTTACTGTCTTTTTTTTAGCTTCGCTTAAACCTTCTGCAACGCTCTATAATCTTTCCAGACTACATATGCTTAATAAAAACTCATTTTCCTCTCAACCCAGACCCCTTCGTATTTTGCTTTCTCTTCAACATCAAGCTTTTTCCATTCCCTTGCCAATTATTTCATAACCTAAATATAAAAAAACCTCAGCATTATATTTTTATTTTTCTCATGTAACTACTACTCACACACAATAAACTGTTATACTTACTTCCGCATTAACTTTAAAATCACCATTTTTCTTGCGAAGTTCAACCTTACTATTACTGTAACGCAATAAAATATAACGAAATATAAATTTACAGTCAGTACTTGGCCAATCAATAGCTTTTTTTTTTCCACATGGTAGTGGAAAATTACTTTATCTATCAAAGAATTTGAAATAACTTTACACTAATAGTTAAAACATCCATTTGCAAACCATTTCTTTGAATGAATATTATCCTTCCCTTCTTTTGTTTCATCAAAAACATCATGTGCACTGAATGAGTTATACAACATGGTTTCATACTAGAAAGGAAATTTGAAACATCGAGGGAAAACTGCAAAACATATGTTAAGTATCTACCCCGTGTAAACTACGGGGGCCCTGCACTGATGTATGGAATAGAAGGCAGAGAACCCAACCGATGTTGGCATATGCCTTCTGTCTCTGAATGTAGGGTATCTCATGTACAACATGGGGTCCATCTATAATGGATCTTAAAGAAATGACCCTGGGTTAACACCCGGGCCCCAGCTTACCATATATGGGACAAATGGCAATGACACCAAACATGCGCTTACCTTTTCCTCCGTTCTAATGTGCGGTGTGCCCCGTTATACACACAGGATAAAAGGCTTCATTCCCTAGTTAAAAATTTACCTCGCTATTTTCCCAGAGCCCCGTCATTTCTTGTATAGGGTAAAAGGCAGAGACATTAAATAAGATTTTGCCTTTGACCCCGTATTACTATGCAGGGTATCCCATGTAACATGCAGTTTAAATCTTTATAATCTATTCATATACCACCGTATGCAAAACAAACGACAACAACTAAACATATACCACCACATTGAACCCTTTATTAACAACAACATAAGGCATCAAAATATATACACAAACACTCAATGTACTTAAAATCACAAATACAATCGCACATTGTCATAGTACTTACCTTCACCCTCCATGATTAGAGATGGACAATGTATTGCGGGCAAGAGTTGAGGATGATAAACAACTATGCCTACCTAATTTGCATTATAAGATCACAAACTATAAATTAGAAATTCATCAAGCACTTATGAAAGAAGATAAATTTACATGCTTTTGAGTCAAATTGGAACATTTAATTACCTTGTTTAGTGCAAACGTCTTACAAAAAATTAAACCCTATATTTGTCTGACCATCACAAACAAGAGGGGAGAACAAGGAAAAAAAGAGAAAAAAAATATTCAATTAACAACTGGGGGAGAATAGAAGACGAGGGGAGAAGAGAAAAAAAAATTTCAAAAAATATTGGAAGAAGAACCATGAGAAAAAGATAGGAGAAGAGAAAAAAAATTGCAGAAAAACTGTGAGAAGATAAAAAATTTGGGGGTTTTATTTGAAGATGAAAAGACCAGCCAGCCAGCTATGGAGAAAATGGAAAAAGAGAAAAAAAAATTTCAAGAAGAAAGAAACAAACTTACAGTGAGAAGAAGACGGAAGAAGAATAAAAAAAAAAGTTTGCTAGGGCACTAACTCAAGTTGTTTGGAATAGGGGAGAAGAGGAAGAAAAAAAAAACTTTCAAAGGGGAATAAGAAAGGGCAGGATGGGGAAGAAGATGGGAAAAAAAAAAAAAAAAAAAAAAAAGAGTTAATGGGAGTTATAGGGGTTACAACTTACAAGTCAAAATTGAGAGGTTTTATTTAATGCAACCATTGAGGGTTGCATTTTAGTCTTGCCCCAAAATGCAAGATTTTCTCTTTTTTTGAATGTTTGAAAAAATAAAACAGACAAGACAAGTCGTGCCATATTTATCATTTTTACCAAAATACCCTAACAAGATAAAACTCTCCATTTATTAGTTTAGGGAAATCAATAATATAAAATTTTTACATGTCGAGTTCATATAAATATGACTATATATAATCTCCTTATATTTTGGTAAAATCAAATGGCCTTGCAATTAATACAAAAATGAATTTTAAATTTATCATTTTCAATAAAATAAGAAAATGTATGATCTCTTTTTCGATACGTCTGGTATGTTATATTGAATTAATATATATTGTATTAGCTTGTATTATATTATTTTATATTGTAATCGCTTGTATTATATTAGCATATATAGTATTAGGTTGTATTGTTACTATACGACATTTGAGTTGAATTGTATTACTCTGTATTATTATAGTGTTATTTATTTTAAGCACTACTAGTTATTTTAAACAATTGGAAGCCAACAGTGTTATTTAATAATAATTATTTGAAATTTTTATTTATTTATTTAACAATAATTATTTCTCAGCACAATATATTAAGTAGCGTTGAAAAGAAGTGGGTCCTCACCTCTACATCTCTTGGTTTATGCTATGCTAGATGCCTTTACCGTTAAAATGCAGGATTTTATTCTCTTTTGAACATTTGAAAAGCATAGCAAGACAAGTCGTGCCATCTTATCACTTTTGCCAAGATACCCTAATAAGGGAATTTATGTAGTGAACCTCTTTGTTTAAAAAGTTTTATTGAAACTCCTAAAAAATAGTACATATTATGAATCAAACATTACACATTATAGACTAAATATTACTCAATACAAATAATATTACTTATT
>QANX01004198.1:1520-27861 GCA_003254975.1 Ochetophila trinervis | reverse complement strand
AAAACTGATTTTTTAGTCTCTTTTTAGTTAAGAAGAGATAAAAAAGTTTGATATAATACTTAAGCTTGATATAATGCTTAAAGTTTGATATAATACTTAAATTTGATATAATACTTAAGTTTGGTATTAATACTTAAGTATTAATATTTTGTTAGTTAACTACTTTATATAATACTTAAGTATCAAAATTTGGCAATTGTCCAGTACCCATTTATATTCCATTCCATTCAAAGTCTAATAAATGTTATTGGATAATACTTGCAAAGAAAAGAACGCAATAATTAAATTTTGATTCTTTACAAAATAAGCTTTATAAATATTTGAATACTGATTTTTTAGTTTCTTTTTACTTAAGAAAATATAGAAAAGTTTGATATAATACTTAAACTTGATATAATATTTAAGAGTGATATAATACTTAGGTTTTGATATTAGTTAATATTTTGATAGTTAACTACTTTATATAATACTTAAGCATCAAAATTTGGCAATTGTCCAGTAACTACTTCTATTCCATTCCCTTCAAAGTCTAATGAATGTTCATGGATAATACTTGTAAAGAAAGGAACACAAAAATCAAATTTTGATTCTTTGCAAAATAAGCTTTATGATATTTGAATACTAATTTTTTAGTCTCTTTTTTCTTAAGAAAAGATAAAAAATTTGATATAATACTCAAGTATTAATATTTTGTTAGTTAACTACTTTATATAATATTTAAGCATCAAAATTTGACAATTGTCTAGTACCCACTTCTATTCTATTCACTTTAAAGTTTAATAAATGTTTTTGGATAATACTTGTAAAGAAAAGAACACAAAAATCAAATTTTGATTCTTTGCAAAATAAGCTTTATGATATTTGAATACTAATTTTTTAGTCTCTTTTTTCTTAAGAAAAGATAAAAAATTTGATATAATACTTAAGTTTGATATTAATACTCAAGTATTAATATTTTGTTAGTTAACTACTTTATATAATATTTAAGCATCAAAATTTGACAATTGTCTAGTACCCACTTCTATTCTAATCACTTTAAAGTTTAATAAATGTTTTTGGATAATACTTGCAAAGAAAAGAACACAAAAATCAAATTTTGATTCTTTGCAAAATAAGCTTTAGGCTTTATCGCAATGTTTCTCTTTGAAGTATTTAATTTTTTGCATTTTATACCATGTACTAGGTAATTGGAACAAATACCCCCTGAATAATTAAAATTAAGCATTGGTACTCCAAATCATCAACTCCGTCAATCTTGTATTGTTAAGTGTCACGTGCCAATTTCTCATCTGTTTTAAAAGTAATTTCGTCACATTCAAGCTCTCCAACCTATAGGTGCTCTACCAGGTACCTTGCCTTTTCTAGCCCTAATCATCAATATCTTTTTCAAAGAGAGAAAAATGGCATCATAAACTGGTTTACTACAAATTTTATGACAATTTTTTTTCCTATTGATCAATATTACCAAATAACCCTTTATCCAAAACCCAATCTTCAATCATAATCCGTGACTTTATTGACTTATGAAGGAACCAAATGCCCAACACCTAAAACCACAGTGTTGCTCAATTTTCCCCATTTCTGAACATACCCAGCAAGTTCACCATTCACTTTCCAAACTTTTCTCTCAGTAGAAAGAAAATTTCCAATTCCTTCCCATTTCAACGTCTTCACCCAAGCCTCAATAGAACCAACTCCATCTATCAGATAAAAAAACCCTGGTACAGCAAAATCTTGATTTTCTTTCTCACCACGAAATCCACCATGAATTTCACACTTTTCATAACATCCTCATGCAATGCATCGGTCACTAAATCGCTGCAGCCCTGAAAAACAATTGACTCCCAAGGCCTTCTTAACCTCTCCAATTTACAAAAGCTCATCGACCATGTCTGGCAATTGAGCGCTCTTGTTCAAAATATAGTACCCAAATGAAGCAACATACTTTCTGGAGTAGCTCTTGTTGGTGATGTAAAGTGGCCAAGATCTAAACGACGGGTTTAATTTGATAAACGCAGTGACCGCAGCAAAAATGTGTTCGGCAACTGAGTTTTAGTCTCTTGGGATCTCTTTGGGTTTCTCGGCGATGTTGAACTTGGTTCCTATCTGATTGTCCAGGAAGAGGAGCCCAAAGATCCGGTTCCATGAACCAAAATTGGGTTCTAAAGTGAGTTGTTCGTCAGCTTTCTTGTTGAAGTTGACGCGTCAAGGTCCGAGCTCGAAAAAGTTACCGATCATGGAGGAGCATCCAGGGTTGCCCTGGAGCCAAATGAGAAATGGGGTTTGGGAGATTCAGGAAATGGGGTTCTAGGCTTCATAGAAGGTGTAGGAAATGGCAGATTCAGAGCTCCGATTGACTGGAAAGTATCCGAATTTGGCGGGGAGGGCTTCTTTTGGAAGAAGCAGAGATGAAAATGCTGGTTTTTGGTGAAGGAAAAAGAGGAAGAAGACGATGAAGATGACGTTGGAGAGATTGAATGTGACGAAATTACCCTTAAAACATGCAGGAATTGGGCACGTGACACTTAACAATACTAGATTGACGGAGTTGACAATTTGGAGCACCAGTACTTAATTTTTAATTATTTAGGGGGTATCCGTGCCAATTACGTAGTATAGGGTGTAAAATGCGAAAAATTGAATACTTCAAGGGGGAACATTGCGAAAAAGCCTAAGCTTTATAAATATTTGAAAACTAATTGTTTAGTCTCTTTTCACTTAAAAATAGATAAAAAAAAGTTTGATATAATTCTTAAGCTTGATATAATACTTAAGTTTGATATTAATACTAAAGTATTAATATTTTGTTAGTTAACTATTTTATATAATACTTAAGCATAAAATAATAAATTTAAATTTCATCTTAGAGCCATCTATGATAAAGTTCATAAAATAAAGGTACATATTTTAAGTCTCGAAATATTTATAGGTAACATCACGATGGATAACAAGATTTGAAGTATGCAAACTATGAATATTAAATAAGTTTTAAAAGGAAATAAGTTTAGAACAATACGATAATAGTAAAGATAAATGTAGTTAACAGAGCAGCGAGCGTGATGAGGTGACAAATCTCGATGCAAGCGAGTACATCTATCAGCCATAACTACGACCAAAGAGAACGAATTTTTAACACAAAAGTGAGATATAAAAAAATCTCATTGAGTGCCATAATATCTAGAAAATAGACATGTACAGTAAAATCATTTCTCTCAAAATCTCATATTGTTTTTTTGAAAAGTTTCATGTTTTACAAACATTTTTACAAAACCAATTAGTTACCCAAAACGTATTTTACTAAGCACAACTTTCAAAGAATAATAATTAGGATTTTAAATCACAATTTAATAACAATGTTTTCAGTGAAAAACATTTCAGCAGTAATTTACCAAACTCATTATTAGTGATATAAAACCATATAAATCATAAAATTTGTCATTTTATCATAGTTGCAACGAGGCGTATAAATCATAAAAATTCCAAAATCCAATAATAATTGTGTCACACGATATACCAATGTGCCAAAGATACTCAGCATCACAAGGCATAAAGGAAGGGAATACTCATCTCAATTTTTTCAGCGTCCTAAAAAGTGTTTAGGTTTCCTTGTTTTTGGGCTTGCTGTAGTCTGTATGTAGAAACCATATCAGGAAATGCTATGGACCAAAAACCCTATCAAACCCCACATAGAAACATTATCTTTTTTCCATTTGAAAAGCATTTTATTTTCTGCCTTTCATCCTTTTCCTTTCTTTAGGAGTATGGCTTCTGTTGGAGTCTCTTTCCCATTGACTACTCCATTAGGGTAAAACCCAAACTTTTCTATTTTTTTTTCTCTTTCAAAACCCATTTTTAGAAATCTTATGTAACAACTTGAATTTTTTCACACTGCTTGTTTGTGAAATTGGATTAGGTTTATCAGATGGTGGCTCAATGTTGACTTTTTATCTGGATGAGTTTCCTGCTGAACCTTATCAAAATAGCGTAGACGTCATCACCATGAGTCCATAGATTGGCAGCACATCAAAATTAGAGTTGTAGATTTTTATTTATAGACAAACAAATTTGTATTCTAAATTTTGGATTGGATTATAAGTTTATCTAAATCTTTTTTGGAGATAAAATGATGCTTTTCAATACAATTATGGATTTCTTACACTTGCCTATTTTTTAAAAAAAATTAGACAAAGTTGACTTGAAAGAGCCTTGCCATTGACTTTTTACTCAGACAAGTTTTTGCTTAAACATTATCTAGCTTAGTGTAGAGATTATCGTCGCAAGTTCGTAAATTGGCAGCATGTCTAAATTAGAGATATATATTTTTAGCTATGATCAATCAAAGTTTTATTTTAAATTCCGAATCAGATTTATAATTTATTTGTACATTTTACAGTTTTTAAAATATGCATTTCATTACTTTTTGAGCACTTTAATTCAAATCGTAGTCCTACAGCTGTTAACAACTTAAAGGTCACATTTTTGGTTTTTAAATATTGTTTTCACATTTTCCTAAGCATTATTGTTCATCATATTGTTCATATTTCTTCAATTTATGGGAGAAGAGAGAAAGTAGATCTACTTTGGTTACACCACTTTTGACCGGCTGTATTTCCCTCATTCGATTAAGTTAAGACTTGTTATTAGTAACGTTGGAAATATTGTATGAAGAGCTATATGGTGGTACCAATTTGGTACCAGAAAACTATTGTAATCTATCAGAAAACCATCCCAAAATCACAGAAAAACCAAAGTGGGCACCTACCTCTTCCACCTAGATCACCATTGATATCCAGCGATTGGCACGGCATAGCCACTACCACGAGCTCCAGACCATTTCGGTGACCTTGTTTGTAGCTGGCCGAGCTCCGACGACCATCCCACATGCCACATGCTTCTCCAACAGTCACTGCAACTCAGTTTCATGCGTCACCGCCATTCTTCTCCATTGCCAGCGAGTGGTAGTACACTACCCACCCAGAAAGCTTCCTTTTCTACCAATGAAGCTAACCCGAGGTTTTTCATTTTTCGTATCTGTCGTTACGTGGATTCTCTTTCTCCGTTGAGGCAGTCACGACAAGTGGGGCCACATCATCGGTACCATCAAATTCAGAAAGGGTTGGTGGGTTGGAGCATGAGCCTCCTCACCGCTAAAAACATCACCATTGATCTCCACCCTTTGCCATTGACTTTTTAGGCTTGATTATGGTCATTTGGGACCAAATTTTGTGAAATTGAAGGTACCGATGCGATACTTGTGTCTTCAATTTTGTTTTGGTACGTTGTTTGTAAATTTGGGACTTGTAACGAAGAAACAAGTAGGTTCAAATGCGATCAAACTTGCGGATCGAAATTGAACCGTTCCAAAGTAAAATTGATCTAAATTGGAGATTCAATTAGATTTATAAAAGTCAAAAGAACCTAACCTAGTGATCAATTTCGAGTAATCTTGTAGAAATAAAATATTCCTCATTTTGGATATTTGATTGATAGTGGCATTTTTATAATTATTGAATTAAGGAAATTAGTGCTTTAATTATGAAATTAGGGACTCAAGGAAGTCCTTAAGCCTTCGGAAAATTTTTTCGTAATAAATTTTTGTTTTGATGAATCTTTCTAGGATCTCTTGCATAGTCAAGAACTGGTTAGAAGATTCAACAGGAGCACACTTCAAATATGTGTGTGTAGTCTTATGTTATAAATGTTATTCACGGTGATTGCATGATTATAGATTTATGGATTGATTTTATGCGTTTTCCAAATTTTAATTGCATATTTATTGTTATTATTAATTATATAATTAATTAAATATGCATATATATATTTTTATTTACTCAAGCATGATATTGTTTTGTGGTAATAGTTTATAGAATTATTGAAGATTGAAATTATTGAGTTTTATTGGAATTGGATTTGATTTTGAAATTTTTTAATTTTGGTAGATTTAGCAATTTTAAAGAGTTTTGGACTTGTTTTGCAATTTATGAAAGTTTTGGGCAAATTCATAATTTTATAAAATTTTGGCGTTGTTTAATAAAAGTTTGGATATTGAGTGATTTTCAAAGATTTAGAATTACTGGGGAAACGAGATTTGACTGGTTTTTGAAAAACTGATTTAAATGAAAATGTTTAGAAATGAGATTCAACAATAGTGTCATATAGTACTGATGATGATGATATTGATATGCATGTTTATTTGACCATCCTCTACTGCGGATACTTATTGAGAGAGATGAGGAGATTTCGGCCTCAACACTTTTTAGGATGCCGAAAAGATTGTGATGAGTATTCCCCTCCCCCATGCCTTGTGATGCTATTAGAACATTAAGTATTCCTCGCACATTGGTATATCGTGTGACACAATTATTATTGGGTTTTGGATGTTTTATGATTTACATGCCCCGTGGGCAACTATGTTGAAATGACAAATTTTATGATTTTATGTGGTTTTATATCACTGATAATGAGTTTGGTAAATTGCTGTTGAAATGTTTTTCACTGAAAATGTTGTTATTAAATTTTTATTATTTGGAAGTTTTGTTTAGTAAAATACATTTAGGTATCTAGCCGATATTATAAAATGTTTGCAAAATATGAAACTTTTCAAAAGAGCGATGTGAAGTTTTGAGAGAAATGATTTTACTGTACATATCTATTTTCTAAATATTAGGTTACTCACTGGGATATTCTTATATCTCATTTTTTTTTTTTGTGTTAATAACTCATTATCTTTGGTCCTAGTTGTGGCTAACAAATTTTCTTGCATGCATTGAAATTTATCATCTCATCACGCTTGCTGCTTTATTATCTATCTTTATTTTTATTATTATCGTATTGTTCTAAACTTATTTCCTTTAAGACCTGTTTAATATTTTTAGTTTGCATATTTCAAATCTTGTTATCCATCGTGATGTTATCTTTAAATATTTTGAGACTTAAAATTTGTACCTTATTTTATAAAATTTATCATAGATGACTCTAAGGTGAAACTTAAACTTGTTATTCTATGCTTCCGCACTTAGTTATATTTTGTATCTTTCTTTTTTATGCATGTTGAAATTTAACTCAGTTTCATGTCTAATGAACTCTTTTCCGAGAATGGCTCTAGTGGGTATCCAATAGGAAATTAAGCAGAATTATCCTCAAGTAGGGTCTCCCCTGGAATCTCTAAAGGGTACTCAGATCGAGTTTTATTAGCTTGGTATTAGAGCTTAGGTATATCTTCCTAGAGATTCATGCATCATATTCGTTTTCGTGACAAATATATTTTACATAGTTTAAGAATATAAATTATCTGAATTAAATATTAGAACTAAATGAAATTAACTATAGAAATAATATGTTTTATTGCTTACTTGGTAGATAACATAATAAATATTTATAAAATAAAAACAATAAAAAAAAGAATAATAATAATTTTTTTAATATATTTTATTCCAAATTAATATTTGAATCTAAATTTACCATTAAGAAATAATCAACTAAGTGATTTTTCCACTTTTGAGCTCTAAGTCTTTTATTCTCTTTGTCTTTCATGCACATAGGAAAATCTAAAATGTCTGGCCTTAGTGTTATTCTTCACTCATCCAATACTTAATCTCCTGTACTAAAAGCAGACTCCATTGTTATGGTAGGCACTGAAAAGTATAAAAAAAGTTTTGTTATGTTCTTTTCTACCAAGCTAATTTGTCAAACTTTTCTATCTCTTCTTAAGTAAAAAGAGACTAAAAATTAGTGTTCAAATATTTATAAAGCTTATTTTGCAAAGAATCAAACTTTGATTTTGTGTTCGTTTCTTTGCAAGTATTATCCAAGAACATTCATTAGACTTTAAACTTAAGTATTATATTAACTTATGTATTACAAATAACCTACCCGTAGTGGAGTCATAGACCCAGGAGGTATTTAGCGAGTGGGCCGACTCATGTGTCTTTTTAACCCAGTAGGAGTCCGCAATGGGAATTCATGTTGCTAGAAACTCCCTCCCCTTCGTGTTGTAGCAGTGGAGGGGAGCACTTGAGTCCATATAAGATTACCAAGAATCGAACCACAACTCCCGTACTTGCATGTGTGATGATTCGCCTGGCTCCTACCATGGGGCTACACCCTCAGGTGCTAACTTTTCTATCGCTTCTTAAGTAAAAGGAGACTGAAAATTCAGTATTCAAATATTTTATAAAGCTTAGTTTGCAAAACATCAAAATTTTATTTTTGTTTTCCAAGTATTATCCAAGAAGATTCATTAGACTTTGAAGGGAATGGAATAAAAGTGGGTACTCGAAAATTGCCAAACTTTGATGCTTAAGTATTTTATAAGTAGTTAACTAACAAAATATAATACTTAAGGATTAATATCAAACTTAAGTATTATATCAAGCTCAAGTATTATATCAAACTTTTCTATTTCTTCTTAATTAAAAAGAGACTGAAAAATTAGTATTCAAATATTACAAAGAGCTTATTTTGCAAAGAATCAAAATTTGATTTTTGTGTTATTTTCGTTGCAAGTATGATCCAAGAACATTCTTTATACTTTGTAGGGAATGAAATAGAAGTGGATATTGAACAATTGTCAAATTGTGATGCTTAAGTATTACATAAAGTAGTTAACTAACGAAATATTAATACTATTTGCTTAAAAGCTAATGTGTCATTTGACTCTTCGGCTTGGCCTAATGGGCTTTTAGGCCAACTTTCATTTTCTAGCTCATTAGGCGCTCCGAGCTTTAGAGCCAAGCCCTGAGCTAGGTTTTAACCCATACAGTTTACCGCCTCCCCCCCCGCCCCCATTTTTCTTTTTAATGTTTGTCATAGATGAAAATTGTTGATAGGGTCAAGTGTCTCGAGCATAAAAATTTGTCGAGCAAAACTCCATTTTGAAATTGGTGGCGTGGCTAGGTGGTTGTATGCCTCATGCTGCTTAAATTGATTGACACCTGACCTTTGATTTAAAGGAGGAGAATCGACATCCATGAATTCTAACCCAAAGAATAGTAAGATTAACCTTGAGCCAGTTTCTCGACACTATAAAAGGTGGTGGTATCCTCCATTTTTGTGTGTTCTTCCTCTGCAAAAGCTTTGAATTAATCTGAACCAAAAACCTCTCACTTCTCCTTTCTTTTCCGAGGCTGCTGAAGCAGCTTCAATTCTTAAGGATTGCTGATTGCTTTGGAAGAAGGTTAGAGCTTCATTTGTTGTGTTAGTGACGCAAAGTCTATGATATTGTGCTTGAATGAATCTTTGCTCACTAGTTAGCAGCTAGCTTTATAAAGAAGATTTGGTCTTCAAAATCCTGTTTTGTTAGTTTTTTCCTTTTTTGGGTTCTAGAGACTGTTTTAGGTTAGCTCAGTTTGTATGTCCCAAAGGACTTGCCTTTTTCTATTGTGGATATTCTGTATCAGTAATCTGGTCTTTTGATCAAGCTCTGATTATGACAAGTGTTTTGTCTTATTTTGTTTCCTTCCCTTTCGGTTTGTATAACTCTCCCTTCAACTAAACAAAAAGAAATTTGATTCTTTTGGATCCTTATTTTCTCTCCATCTCTCTCTCTCTCTTACTAATTCTCTTTCCAGTTTTCCTATTTTTTCTCCTATCTTTTCAACGAGAAAGATAGCTTTTCTCCACCATTTTTGACAAGCCAAAGCTTGGGAAGAGGGAATACATTTAATGGCCATTGACTTGGCATCGAAATAGGAACGTCGACGCCCCTCTAACTCCCTTTTCTTTCATTTTTATAGCTATTCCATCAGGCAACAACAATATTAATGCCTATTGCTTAAGTTTGTTCCATGCTTTATCAAATTTCTATGTTTTCCCATCTTGGGAATTGAATGTATTATATATTTTGGTGTCTTTAATGTATCTAACAAAAAGGCAATAGAAACTGTTTTCACATTTTTTAGTTATAAAATTTAGAACATAGTGTCATTAGTGTTTATGTTGGTTTGGCTTTCTAGTTTCTCATATTAAAGTGTTTTACCATTGAAAAATACTCTACAGTCCGTTCATACTCATCCATCCCCTTCTTTTCAAAAGCATATGGATACACTTATTCTGTTTTTCATCATTTTAGCTTTGATGCATCTTTTTATGTTATATATATATAATTCTGCATTGTTCGAGCTAAAAACAACCGAATAAGAATAATTGGGGGCCAAAATTCAATTAATGGGTTACACTGATTGGGGATATGAGATTTCGAAGGTTAAGTTTGTTCGAATCTAAAGATTTCAGCCCTATTTCTTTCCTTAAAGAAAAAAGATAAAAGAATAGTGTTTTTGGTGTTATTCTTTTCTCCCTGCCTCCTTTGTGTCTTTCGGAGCCGAATCAAATATTTACATGGAATCCACTTGTAGCCACTTCGACCCAACTTCGAGCATTAAATGTGTTATCAGGTCATTAAATGCTCGTAGAGTAGGTAGGTGACACGTGGGGAGAGCAATAACTAAGGTGGCGTACATGCGCGAGTCGATCTCTTGCGCAAATTGAGGTGGCCACACGTGTCTTCGCTAGTGGGTTTTTCAACGTGGAGTTCATTTGTACACAACTCTGTTGACAAGCTTCATGCTCTGTTATGATCATAATAGAGCTAGGCTGTAACGAGGATGCTAACGTGTCCTTTGACTTTTGGGCTTGGCCTGATGGGCTTTTGGGTCAACTTCCATTTCTTGGATTATTAGGCATTTAGGGCCAAGCCTTGAGCTGGGTTTAATCCGTACAGTTTGCCTCCTTCAACCGCATTTTTATTTTTAATGATTGTCATATATAAAATTTCTAATTGGGTCAGTTGTCTCGAGCATATAAACCATCGAGTGAAACTCCATCATGAACTGGTGGCGTGGCTGGGTGGTTGTATGCTTTGAGCCACGTAAATTGATTGAAGTATGAGCTTTGGTTTAAAGGTGGATAATCGAAGACCATGAATTCTAACCCAAGGAATGGTAAGATTAACCTTGAGTCAGTTTCTCGTCACTATAAAGGTGGTGGTATCCTCTGTTTTTGTTCGTTTTTCCTCTGCAAAAGCTTCCAATTATCTTGAGTCAGAAACCTCTCACTTCTCCTTTCTTTTTTGAGACTTCTGAAGCAACTGGAATTCTTAAGGTTGTGTTGATTGCTTTGGAAGAAGGTTGGAGCTTCATTTGTTGTGTTAGTGATGCGAAGTCTATGATCTTGTGCCCGACTAACCTTTCTGCTATCTCTGTCCACTTGTTGGCAGTTTGATTTATTAAGAAGATTTGATATTCGAAGTCATATATTGTTAGCATTTCCTTTTGTTTTGTTTTTTTCCCTTTTGGTTTGTATACCTCTCCCTTCAGCTTAAAAAAAAATGATGATTTGAGATCCTTATTCTCTCTCTCTCCCACTAATTCTTTCTACATTTATTCTATTTTTTTCTCCTATCTTCACAAAGGGAAACATATATTTTTTCGTGATATTTATGTTGAATATAACGAGATCTCATTAATATACATTATTATTAGAGAACTATGAAATTTAATTAAAAGATCGTCAGCAAGACATTCATATTTTGATGCCTATAATTATAATTGAAAATGAGGATTATGAACTTAAAAAAGTTGAAGTGTGTAGACACATGTATGATTAGCCTAAATGAAAAACACAATCCACATATAACTAGATTCACTCATAAACATGAAGTTTTTGAACTTGTAGTATGAACTCTAAAAAGCGTGAAACCCAAAAGGTAGCAAGCAAAATAAGAAATCTGTTATATGAAGCTAAACTTGTGGTTCTAGATTTTCTTCTAATGACATGTGATTCATTATGAGGAGACATACTCTACTATAATATAATAGATGCAATTGCAGTTAGATCTTGATTTCTTAAGGACTTGACATGTGTTTCATGAATATTGTAATTGCATATTTATATAAATCATACTTATGATTTACATAAAAAAAAATCCCTGAAGGATTTACATTCTACAAGTAAAACTCATATTTTGATGTAGCCTGCATTGCACAGATGAGTGGATATATGAAAAGAAACTGACTAAACATATTTTACCTTTTTTATTTTATTTTATTATATATGAGTATCTAGAGAGTAGCGAAATTGATATAAGTTCTCTTAAATAATAAATTTATCTACTAAGTCATTATCTATTTTTACTTCTAAGAACCATGTATACTTTGTCAAACGATATTGCATATGCAAGATATTTATCTAGTAACAGAATGTCATTTTCCACTTCAACAATAAAAAGTTTACGCACAAAATTATAATGCGTCAAATATGAAATTTGAAAAGTTAGTCTTATCTTTTTTGAGAGAAGAATATATGTTATGCACTATTATGATAATATCAAATATAAATACTTATTATCTTTCAAGATAATATAATTATAATATGTATATTATATCCTATTGTCATAGTTAATTATCTTTACAATCTATGTGATGTAAGATTCTATAAATAGAATCCTTCTACACTATTGAATGATCCCTTAAAAATAATAAAATCAGTTCTTTTATTCTTTTTCTCTATTCCTATATTTCTTTATTTATTTTTAGGTTATATTGCATCAATCTTCTTTAAAATTTTTCTATATGACATTTAAATTTCTGAGGTTTGTCTAAATTATATTCCTCTCTTTTTCGTTTGTTTTTTCAGTTAAAATTGATGGGATAAAAACATTATAGTATTTTTGCACATCTAGAAGACTGACACTGACACTGATACTTAAATTACATCCTCCTCCATTCTACAATCACACCTCCTATTAACTGATTTTTTCAATTAATACAAAAATATATTTTTTTTACCAAACTAAAAGTATGGAAATATATATATATATATACATATTTTTTTTAATTACAAATTAAAAGACGAAAATTTATATCAAAAATATTATACATATATATATATATATATGAATTTGCTATAAAACATATTTGTTGTGCTCCATAAGCTCTTTAACAAAGATATTTTTATTTATTTTTTTCTTGAATTTTTTTTAAAACAAAAAAAAAATCACTTTGGATTTTATAGCATTTATAACTATTGGGTTAAAAAAAATATAAAAAAATTGCTATAAAAAATACAACAATAAGATATGTTTTGGTGTTTTAGTCATATCTTTTTGGTTATTTTTATTTTTTTGGTAGTTAAAAAAAAAAGATATCTTTATTCTAGAATTTTCCTATATATATAGAGTTTTGCTATAAAACTCGCATTTTGGGGAGCTTATAAAGTCCAATAGATGAGTTTTTTTCTTTATTTTTTTTAGTTCTATTTTTAAAATCCAAAACCAAATTTTGTTTTAGTTCTATATATATAGGAATTTGCTAAAAATAAGTTTTTGGTTTTGGATTTTAAAAATAGAACTTAAAAAAAAATTCAAGAAAAAAAAAAGAAAACAACCCATCTATTGGACTCTATAAGCTCTCCAACATGTGAGTTTTATAGCAAAATCATATATATAGAAAAATTTTAGAATAAAAATATCTTTATTTTATTAACTAGGAAAAAAAACAAAAATTCTAGAATAAGAATAAGTATATATATATATATATATATATATCTTTTTCTTTTTTTAACTACCAAAAAAACAAAAATAATCAAAAAGATATGACTAAAACACTAAAACATATTATATCGTTGTGTTTTGTATAACAAATTTTTTTTAGTTCTTTTTTTTAACCCAATAATTCTAAATGTTATAAAATTCAAAACGATTTTTTTTTAAAAAAAATTCAAAAAAGAAATAAATAAAAATATCTTTGTTGGGGAGCTTATGGAGCCCAACATGTATGTTTTATAATGAATTCCTATATATATATTTATAATATTTTTAAATATAAAATTTTCGTCTTTTAATTTGTAATTAAAAAGAAAATATATATATATATATATATTTCTATGTCTTTAATTAAGTTTGGTAAAAAAAAATACATTTTTGTATTAATTGAAAATAATCAATTAATAAGGGTGTGATTGCAAAACAAACGGAAATGAGAGAGATGTAACTTAAGCGCCAGTGTCAGTGCGTCAATGTTAGTCTCGTGGAGGGTACTATTGTATTTTACTTCGCCGCATAGGAGAAATATTTATTTTAACAGAAAAAAACAAACAGAAAAGAGATATATATAATTTAGACAAATATCAGAAATTTAAATGTCATTTAGAAAATCCTCAGGAGGAGAGATGTAATATTCCCTTATTTTTTTAGTAGAATGCATCTTTTTCTTTATTTTTCAACTAGTAAAATTAAAAACAGGTTTGCAAAACGTAATAGGATGCATCTTTTTCTTTATTTTTCAACTAGTAAAATTAAAAACAGGTTTGCAAAACGTAATAGGACAGGTCTAAAATTTCAAATGCTAGTTTTTTTCTATAGTACAAAAATTTGAATTCCAAATCATCATTCAAAAAATAATGGCAAAACCACTAGACCGGCATGTTAGTAAAACTTATGTATTATAAAAATTTGCCACTGGATTGGGTTTTCAAGTGGATAGGTATCTGTAACAGTTAAAAGATAATAAGGCATCCTCTTTATGTGACTGAAAGAAGTGAGAATCTCTTTTTTCTTTCCCAAAGTAATGCATTTGCACTCCCTTTTGTCTAAATTTTCTATAGGTAATCTAATTCTTTATATCTCCACACAATCCAAGTAAAGAACCTTTATATATTTATATATAATATTGCAGTTACTGCCGTTCACACAAACCATAATCAAATCAAACCACGAATCAAAATTTCCAATGCAGAGTGTAAGCATTCTAACAATTTTTGCAGTAGCCCTCCTGACTTCTTTTCCAGTCAATGGAAACCAACCCACCAACAAAGTCTTCCAAGGATCCCAAAAGAATTGCTCATACTCCATTGAGATTGAGACAACATGTGCACCAAATGCAGAAACCACAGATCATGTCAGTGTAAGATTCAGTGACTCAAAAGGAGATTGGATCATAGTGAAGCATCTGAAATACTCTAAAAATGGTAAGAACAAGAAACAAGGTGAGTTCTATGGTGGGTTTCGTAGATGTGCCATTGATATGTTTGAGGCAAGTGGACCATGTATGAGGGAAAAAGTGTGCTCTCTTTACCTTAAGAAAGTTGGGTCAGATAATTGGAGACCTGGTTGGGTAAAGGTTCATCAACAGGACGGTAATGGAGGTGTAAAGGATTCTTATATGTTCTATTTTAGAGTCTTTGTGCCACAAAATGTGTGGTATGGGTTTAATTATTGTTACTCTTGAAGGGTATCTTTATATTCCACATGTTGGTAGTTTTGATGAGGATTAATGATAAAAGTAATTTTTTGTTTGTAATTAAATTCTAATGGAATTAGTTTATTGGGATTAGATTTTTATTGTTGTCAAAGTTTGCTAGAAATTTGAGGGTACATGAAATCTGAAAGGTGAAATAAAAAAAAATTAATTGCAATTTAACATCCTCTAATTGGAGAGAATTGCACTTTGCGTATTCAAAATTTAGGTCCTTAAATTTCAACTTGAGACATTTTGATTCAATCAAAAACTTTTGAAAGAATAATTATAGGCTCACCAAAATTTTAATATCCAATGAGTTGGCACTTGACATTATTTCATAGATATTATTAGAATTACTATCTAGTCTACCAATATATCTATCAATTATACATGTATTATTTAATTGACTTATATTTAATTACATTTACACCTTCAAGAGTTTATTTACCGACATCTAAGTTATAACTTATATTAATATGTTAACCAATAAAATAACTAAATTTGAGAAGCAATGCCACTAACGACACATTTCCAACCATCAATTTGATATCCAACTCTAATCTCCCACNCCCCCCCCCCCCCCCCCCCCCAAAAAAAAATAAAGAAAAAGAAAAAAAAGATCGAGACTGGTTAATTTATAAATTTGAGACAGTTAAAACATCGACGGTTAACTTGTACACCCTTCTGCGAAAAAATAAATAAATAAAAACTAATAATAATAAATAAAATAAAATCCAACTTGTACAACCTTGAGAAACATTTATGCACCTGATATTTGGTTACCATGCATGGACTATTTGGCAAAGAAAAAGAATACAAATCTAACTATCTTCAGCTTCAAATTGATATAGAAATAAAATCTAACTATCTTCAGCTTCAAATTGATATAGAAATAAAAATTGTGCATTACTGATTATGGCTGGATCTTATGATTTATTACTAATAATCATTTAATCTTTCACCCTTAATCCTTGCCATTAAATTTAAGCAAGAAGCCGCACAGTTCAACATTTACGAGTATAATACAAATTACAGACATACCATCTTGGCAGGAGGAGATACATGGTATTACATCTTGAGTATCATAAACTTGCAGAATTCCAGAAGTCGACGGGTTTCCGATGCTGAGTTAGGGGAAAAAAAAATTAGAAATATACACTCAAAGAGTAGGCTTTTTAAGAAAAACTATGCATATGGAATGGGGACGTGCCATAGATTACCACCAAAATGCAAATGCATGCACTGGCAGTGGCAAAGACACAACCACATGCAAAAACATGGTGCATGTATAAAAACTTAGCTATATTAGATTGCACACTGAAGGTCAAGCATATAATAGGCACCCAAAAACTATAATGAAAACTATCAGTTAAAGGTGTTTTGAGCTTCCGTCCATAATTGGGCCAAAAATTCAAACATTGTCCATTGTAATAGATGATTTAATTAACTTCAATTATTTCTATTCTTAAATTTTCCAGATTATGCAATGATATTGAGTCCTACCCATGCCTGATAAGATATAGCATCATATTAATAAGATAAAGCCTATAAATGAAGGCTGGTTTCAAGAATATGGTCCTACAAGCTATGTCTTGATATAAAATCAACAAGAGGCTTGTTTAGTTTTCAGAAACCTTGAAGAGTTAATTGGATTATAATAGTAAATAGTTTAGAGCACATTTTTATACATGCATTTCTGTTTATCTCGTCGACTCAAAGTCAAGTTTCTTTTGAGATTCAAGAGCTTACATTGGATATTGGCATCTTTGCTCTCACTGAATCAATGAATGAGAAATCAATATCAGCTACAGTAATTCCTGTTGACAGTCTATCTGCAATAGGAAGAACCAAACATTTCAGCAGAGGTCTTAGGTTGAAGCCTTGGGACTTGTAGCTCCTCGGCAAAAATAAAAATGGAAAAGAAAAAATATTGCTTGGATCTATTTATCCACATTAACAAGATAACCTGCTACCTATTAAATGCCACTAAATTACCAGCTCTGTTTTATTTTATAGATAGGAGCCATGGCTTGGAAATGGAAGAATCCCAGTGACAAATTTGTAAAGAAAAATTAAAAAATAATAATAAAATAAAAAGAAAGAAGATAACAAAAGAAAAACTAATGTGTAACAGATGAACAGAAAGTCTTTAAATGAGTATTATAAATGCTATTGTTGAAAAAGTCACTATCTTCAATTTAGATTTGATGTATTGGGCATAATTTAAAACTGCAAAAAGTATGTCTACATTTGCAAGCCAAAACAACTTGTCAAACTAGTCATCACTAGGAGAACAAAGGCATTGCATTTGGACATGTAGCTCAAGTAACTAATGATTTGAACCTAGTTCCTTGAGCAACAAGTCCCACAACCATCACATGAAAGTAATAAGCAAGCTAATTGACAAACTAACTGGATAATCATGATAAAGAGAGAATTCCAGTCTTAATGGCAGGTTCTCATTTGAATACTATTTCACTATTCCTTTAAGTAGAGGTATCAATCACTAAGGAAGTCCAAGTAAATGAGAAGGAATAAGTTCTCACCAGGCAGTCGACCAACGACAGTTCCCCATGGATCAATAATTAAAGTATCCCCGTAGCTTTCTCGATTATCATTATGTTTTCCAGCTTGTGCAGAAGCAATGACCTAAGGATGAAGCATTTATCATATCATCCTCAAAAATGGTAGCCAGGAGAATGATAGCATTCAAGTTGAAGGTGTCATCAACAAATAAGGTTTTTTTTCTTTTATTTCTTGAAAAAATGAAAGTTAAATTTATGAATGGAGAAGAACAATGGATTTCTTACATAACATTGAGTCTCAATTGCACGAGCACGGAGAAGAATCTCCCAGTGTGCCTGACCTGTTACTGCTGTGAAAGCTGCAGGTACCAATAGGACCTACAAGAAAATAAAGCAGCAAATTATGTAAGATTCTATAACCCATTGCTTGGTGAAACTAAAAAACCCACCAGTACCTGTGCATCATGTTGGAATCTGAGCTGCTGGTAAAGCTCTGGGAACCTCAGATCATAGCAAACTGACAAACCCAGTCGTCCAGCAGGGCTATCTACTGCAACAACATTCTTCCCTGGAAACATAACCAGTTTAATTTGCTCAAAGATCAACGTAATCATAGACAACAACAAACATCAGGAGAAAAAAAATAACATAAAAACAAAATCACAGATATAACATTACAACCCCAACTCCAACCCTTGCCCTTGGCCATGTTAGGTTAGGGGCAGATATGACTGACATACAACTTTCCTCAGTCACATAAACAGAAAAAGCATAAGATGAGGTCCTGTTGTTAAAAGGATTCAAAATCAACTTCATGTGTTACAAAAATGATTTATGGTGACATCAACTAAAACATGACCAACTACACAGTAGAAATGCACAAACACTCTTTACTTTCAAAGTTTATTTATATGCAAGGAACTTACCTGCTTCTGTAAATTTGCCTTCATTGTATGACCTTCCACCAGGAGTATCTACATTAAACCTTAAAATCAGAAGAAAGACTTTGTTTAGAGTACCATGTCAACACAAACTGTAATATAGAAAACACATTGCAAAATGCAACACTCCCCACATTTACGGTCCAGGAGTAGCTTTAGTGCATAATGTAGTAATCAAGCTGACAACCAACTAGTAACAAGTCGGGGCTTTAGACTTATCAACTTCAAGAGAGTTTGATTAACAACAAAAAGTCCATTGAGACAAGAGTCTACATGACAGTGAAATCTCTCTCCAGGCCCTCTTATTGTCTTCAATAGTATTATATTATACCGCACTAAATCATCATGCAATTCTTGACCAAAAAGCTCATACGCGGATAATAAAAAGAAACATCAGAATTTTTACTATTTATATCTTAACAAAAGTTAAAGGAAACTTACAAGTGAATCTTCCTGTAAGTGCTTCTGATATTCCCAGCATCATCAATTACAACATGTGTATTATATATATGATTGTCATCATGCCCTTTTTCTTGGAAACCTCCCAGTGACAACCAAATTTTTGACTCTCTGCAATCCATGATTGCAAACTAAGTCAATTGAAGTACACAAAATGAGTCCAAAAAACAATTGGAAAAACCGTTTAAGCCCCAAATGGGTCTCTGGTTAGTTGCTAGAGCACCTTGCTAGAGAACAGTATCTTTGCATAATTGGTCCATCTATATCTTCTGCTATTTTGAGACCTTCCCCATCCTTAACACCCAAATAAGAGAAAGTCTCAGGAAAGCAAAGCAATTTCGCTCCGCTTGAAGCTGCTTCCTTCACACATACCAAAAACCCTATTACTTCCCAAAATTATGATTCCGAGTAAAAATAAATCTAATTTTTCACGAATTAGCAATCATAATTTAAAACTTTCTGATCAAATAAATTTTCAAACAAATTCCACCGACCCAAATCGGAATTTACAATCATCCATGATTCTCGAAATTGAGATATATATATATATATAGAGAGAGAGAGAGAGAGGGAGGAAAAAATGAAATGGTTACTTTGACGAGGCGAGAGCAGGTGGCGAAGTTGGAAGCGAGGTCGTTGATGGAGGTCATCTGAGCGGCGGCGACTCGGACTGAGTTAGCAGCGGCCATGTCTGAGTCTGACTTGGCGGCGATAGTTCTTGGGAAATGAGAACGAATCGTAGGGAAGCCTCGGTGGCAGAACCTGATTGGTCGAGTGAGAGTGTTGGTTGGAGGAGTGAAGCGTAGTAGATAATTTGGCATTGCTGCTTTTTTGTTTGTTCTGCTCCGATGAGAACGGTAACAGACATCGTTTTCCTTTGCCCTTTTTTTTTTTTTTTTTTNATATATGCTATTTACATCGCTACGCCTCAACTTTTATGTAATAGTACTAGTCTCGCAATATGACTATGAGGAGACAATATTTTTTATTTTTTATTTTTTCCATTCTTTTAGTTGAGAGAGTTTCAATGAAAAAAAAATTATAATAATTATTACAAACTTAGATATATGTAAGAGTTGATTTTTTAAAAACAAAATTTTTTGTTGTTTTCTTTGGGGATTCTAAATTGATCTTTTAATCGCCTGTTCGAATTTATTTATTGATTTTTATTTAATAGAGTGTGTTTGGAAAAGTAAATAAATTATATAGGGAAAAAATAAACTAAAGCACCACATTGTCTATTTCATTTGATTTGTTGTTTTTGGACATTGATTAAAATTAGTGAATTGTGAGATTTTTCTTGGTATTAACCACATATAAATATATATTATTTAGTGAATTTAATTTAAAATCGCTGACGATAAAATAATAATAATAATTTTGAAATTCCTGAACGAAAATTATTTTGGATCGTTAAACTACACACCATCATAATTTTTACAAGTCATTCTGGTTCATCCAATAATGTCTTATTATATAATTGATAAAAATAATATATATTAAAAATAAAAAAGTGAAACTCAATACTAAATAATCTTATAATATTTACAAGGATATAAAATTGGTAAATATATTGTCATCCATATCATTATTGAATAAAATGCTTAATGAGTGGATAATCATTGACAAACTTTTAGATTTTCGTGCTTCAAATGAGGACAAAAAATATAACTTTAAATTTATCTAATTTAAAAATAAAAAAATTGAAGCAAAAAATTTAACAGTGCTAAATTTATCAAAATATTTATTAAATTTATTTAATAAATAATATAACGATGATTATATTTAATTAATTAATTTTTATATTTAATTATTATTTAAAATTTTATTTTTTTATATTTAAATTATATGAATATGTTAATCAATAATATATGATTCTGTTATTTGGTAAATATTTTAGAAAAATATTTTGATCTCTATAGCTTTGGTAATTCGTCTTTGGCAAATCATATGTGTTAATTTATTTATTAATTATGTCATAATTGCTAAATGTAAACACGACTATTTTATTAATCATGTCATAATCTCAAACATATTTAATAAACAAATAGCATAATACAATCCGTGTAACTATTTATTAAATAGATCAAATTAGATCATGTCAACCTATTTATACAAAATTGTCC
This sequence comes from Ochetophila trinervis, assembly GCA_003254975.1. Classification (NCBI taxonomy): domain Eukaryota; kingdom Viridiplantae; phylum Streptophyta; class Magnoliopsida; order Rosales; family Rhamnaceae; genus Ochetophila; species Ochetophila trinervis. Next base: position 6,577 of record QANX01004198.1, on the reverse strand, counting down.
CAATTACATAAAATTAACTTATTAAAATTAATTATTTCAAGTAACCTATATAAAATTTAATAATTAATTAATTTCTGAGTTAAAAAAATAAATTTAAACAATTATAATTACAAGTTTCAAATTACAAATTACAGAATAATATTATAATATCATCAAAAATCTAAACCCAAATTCAGTCCAAAATAAAGTTAAACAGTTTCAAAATAAATCAATATAAAAAGCAGATTGAATTTAAACTAGATTTTTTCAAACGGATTTGATTAAATTTAAATTTTTTTTTACATGCTTAATCCGGTAGAAACCGTGAAAGTAATTTATGTTTGAATTACTAAAAATTTGAACGACTAGAACTTTCATTCTGAAGAGGATTCAATGCAAAGCTTATTACCCAAAAAAAAAATTAATAATAATAAGATTGGGTAGGATAGCTCAGACCTCGATAGGCCCCAAATTCAAATTACAAAAATAAAAATCATTATTTTCCTTTTAAAAAAAAACAAAACAAAAATTGGAAGAATACCCATTCAAGCAGTGGTCTATCAACAATAATTTCACATAAAATTTGAGTGCATGCCCAAGGGTCCATCATAAACAGGTACTACGCTTACGAAACGAATCAGTTTAGCTTGGATTCACCAAAAAATAATTTGTTTAGCTTAGCATTGGACTAATCTATAAAATATATCGAAAAGGCTTTAATGCTGAGTTTCGGCTAAAACTGACTTCTTTTATAAATAAACAAAATTACAAAAAAGGGTTGAATTTAGGCCCAAAAAGCTAGGGCATATACCTGCATACCATTATACTACTCTTCAAGCACCAAAACAACCTCAAAGGATCCATACAATGCATAAAGCAAGGTTTTTACCAAACAGAGCCAAATAATTTGTTTAGATTAGCAGACGCTATTCCAATTAATAAAAATGCTGACATAACAAATAAACAAATACAATATTATGTAGTAAATATTTATAGAAATATAGTACTGAAAACAAAACGGAAAGGCATTATTACTACAGAAAAAAACTATCGACGACGGCTTTATTTTTATATAGACGTCGGTTATAAAAGAAAGCCGATGTTGATACTTCTGAGTACCAGGGTCGAGTAAGGGCGAAGGGTAAGTTAGTGACCCCTACTGAGTATTGACACATTTCTCGACATAGAACCTAACCAACAAAAGAGAGGGATAGTGCAAAGGATGAGCGCATCAGACAACTATCTGAGGTCATTCGAGACCTCCAAGAGAGTAATACGCTGTTGTTTGCACAGCTGGCCAGGACACAAGATGACTTTGTGGCCAACTCAAAACATATAAATTTCATGACTGATCAGTATATGAACAATACCTGGGTTACCACTAATATTCCTGAGGAGGCGCACCATCTCAGTACTCCGTCAGCACCATACATCTTAGTACTCCTCCAGCTCCAGTACATTCCATAACACATGAGGAGGTAAACTTTTGTAAGATTATTGTTTAATAAACATTTAATATATTGATTGTTATTTAATTAAAAATTTAATCAATTTATTTTGCAGGGTCTACAATGCAAGTGCACTAGAGATAATATAGTGGCTGCTGGATTGATGTACCCTACGACCGATCTAGACTCTGTTTGCCATGGGATACAATTAGGGAGCTTAATGTGTGGATCAATGTTCAAGAGACATTAGTCCCTGATGCAGCTCTACCTCTACTATTTTTTGACATTACATTGGTAAGAGAAGTTGTGGAGTCATTTTGTCTATGGCCTAGATTTTTAGTCATTTTACCTGAAGATTAGGTAAATATTTATGTTTTATTTATTCCTAATATTTAAGTCATTAATATTTATTATTTTTAATGTTGTTTTGAAATTTATATATTTTACCAGGTGGAGATATCAGTACGAGCATCAAAAGGCAAGGCAGTAGCTCATTCAGACTCGAATAGTACTCTCCATTCGCATCATTCGCGGGCATCTCCACCGACCAATGAAAGTCAACATCAATTAATCACTTCTGACCTGCTACCGAAGCTAAGGTTAATGAAGATGGTAGCTGCCACTGTCTTCAACCAACAAGGACTCACGCAGTTTCAATTCAACCTGGGGAGGGATGTGATAGGCAATTCTCATCCTGGAATGCTGACACATAAGAATATCAACAAATTTTATCAGATGTAGGATTTGGGTGTTGATTGCGTCTTATTCTATATGAAATATTGTGGATTAATATTTGAAGTTATAATTAATTTATTTTTGATTTAAATTTTTTTTTAATTGTATTTGACATGATATTTTTTTGCAGGAAGCTGTATCGACATATGATCCGTACTGGAAAGATTTTGTTATATGCTTTTATTGATCCACATGTGGTGTAGAATATTGGACCTGAATGTTGGCATCCCAAGCTGAGCAATTGGTCAGACGGTGGAAAGATCATCCCGTTTTCAATAGAATATGGTTAATTCCATATCATTGTCGGTATAATTTAATTATATGCGAAATTATTACTTTCTTAAATATATATAATATATTATATATTTTTAATATTGACGTTTATTTTAGTGCTCATTAGACACTTGGTGTCGTGGACCTGTATCTGGGGTATATTTGGTTTTTGATTCCACCAACACCAAAGCTAATATTGATTTCAAGCGATTAATAAGCAAGTAAGTTAATTTAAAAAATTAGTAAGTTAATTTAAAAAATTAGTAAGTTAATTTTAGTGATTAAATTTATTTTTAATAAATTTTTTTATTTATAAAATGATATATATATAGAGCTTTGACATTATGGAATGAGCAGAAAAGACAAATGTCGAAAAATAAATTAATTAGTTGGCGATACGGAAAGGTAAAATCTATGAATTATTTAGTTTCATTAATGTTAAAGTATTAGAAATTATGTATATTAATATTTTAAATTATTTTTTTGTAGGCACCATTGCAACCGACAAGTCATGAGTGTGCATATTATGTAAGCATGATGATGAGGGAAATAATAAATGTCGATTCATCCGTACCACAGTCCAGTTACATAATACTGTAAGTATAATTTTAGCGTAACTGTAAATTTATATATAATATTATATTTACTAATGCATTAATATTATTTGTTTGATTTTTATGTACAGTTTAAAAATTTTGTTTGAGTACAAGACTTCGTGGATGAATTTAAAAATGATTGGGCTGAATATTTTACTGAAGTAGTTTTGAACCCTTCAAATTTGTTATCATCGTTTGATTAATTCAGTTTAATTATTAATTATGTATAAAAAATTTGTAATTGTTAATATTATTGTGTAATTAGTATTGTATAATTTGTAATTTTATTTTAATTAGAATTGTTTATTTTTTTGTATAATTTATTATAATTAATTTATTATTACTGTTTTTTATATTAATTATTATTTTATTAATTGAAAAGATATAATTGATTAAAATATTATATTAAATAAATATATTTAAAATATAAAAGCTTAAATATATATATATATATATATATATATATTTATATACATAAATATATAATATAGACGACGGACTACAAATTTGCCACGCGGCCAAACTAGATTATCGACGACGGTCCATACATGAAACCGTCGTCTATAATGCATATATATAGATGACGGTTCATTGTATGGACTGTTATCGATAATATACATAGACGATGGTTTCTAATAAAAACTATCGTCTATGTATTTGCCGCGGGGCCGTCACGTGGCTTCAGCGTTGTTTTAAAAGACAATGTGGTCCGTTGTAGTAATGTTTTAGACGTCGATTTTGAACCATCATCTATATTTTATAACTGTCGATAACACTTCATTAGACGACGGTTTTGTATTTATCATATAAACACTTAAAACGTCAATTCTTTACTGTTATTTTTAACTCTATTTTCTAGCAGTGCATCCAACAAACATCAATAAGAAATCTAAATTATAATTCTCAGAAAAAACTAACTTGGTTTTCACTTAAGCATGTCTTTCCAAGTTACAGACAATAAAATTGAACACAAAAATATGGTCCAGCAACATATGATTACCAAAGAGTAAACAAAGCCAAAATTTGTCAACAAAATGGGTACTATATGATGAAAGATACCATGATGATCTAACGTAATGGGATCTCCACCCTACACCTTGATTGCATACTTCCTCTTTGGGAAATACATCTCCCTCTTCTTCTCCCGTTCAGTCTTCAAAGATAACTGCATAATCAGTTCATAACATACGCTCATTAGGGGCACATCAATTAACCAAACACTCCGTAGAAATTATACGAGAGAAAAAAAAAAACAAGGTCGAACATTTTCAAAATCATATCGAACCAGTAATGAAATACAAACTATAAATAAAAAAAATAAAAAAAAAGTAAGACAGAGATAATTGTGGCGATAAAGATGACAAGCTCCAGATTACTAAAGAAAAAAAATACTTCGCACTCCGTCTGGGCAGTGAAATATAAATGTTCCCAATTCAAGAAAAGAAAACATTTTGCATTATAACATTAAAAAATAATTCATTTTCATAAACACTTTCACGTAGGTAAATTTGAAAATTTTGAGTTTTTTTAATCCATATTTAAAATATTTTATTAAATTTAACTTCAATTTTTTAGAGATGTATTTAAATACAGATTTTAACGTTAAAAAATAAATATATATATGTTATATTTGAAAATGTAAAGTTTTTATCCATATTTAAAATATTTTTTTAGATTTTAACTTCAATTTTGGAGATTACCAAAATACATATTTATTAAATTTTAACTTCAATTTTGGAGATTTATCCAAATACATATTTTAATTTAAAAAAAAAGGTAAAATACCGAGGAAAAAACTGAAATATAAAAAAAAAAATCTTTTAATGGATAAACCCTTTTTATTTTGAAAATTTTGAAAGAGTAAGAATTAAGAATAAAATAATATAAATTTGGATAGAAAATATTATATGTAGGTAAAAAAAATAAAAAATTGAGATATGAAAGAGTGGAGAAAGGTAAATACTTCTTGTTATTATTATTAGATTTTAACTTTAATTTTCGAGATTTATTCAAATAATTTTTTTTA
>QANX01004194.1:0-54108 GCA_003254975.1 Ochetophila trinervis | reverse complement strand
ACATGATAAAAGTGAAAACAAAAGTGCAAAATTGGGATTTAAAAATTTCATTTTCAATAAGAAGAAGAGGTTTAGGAAGAAAGAGACGTACCTGAAGTGTCCGGCATGAACTGTTAAAGGGAGGAACAGGAAATTCCTCCCTTTTGTTTTGGTAAATGGTTGTTGTTCTCTGTCAATATCTTTCTTTCTTTCTTTATCTCTGTGTCTATCAGAAACTGCCTGAAAATTTTCCAAAGAGAAAAAAAGAAAGAGAACAGAGAAAAAAAAAAGAAAATGTGCACGTAACAAAAATAAAAAAAGAGGCCGTTGTATGCGGATCTTCTTTCACAGTCCACCAGCTCCTTTTAAATCTCCCTCTCTCTGTTTTTCTCTGTCTTTTTTTCTTTTTTCTTTTTTAGGGGTTTACTGCCAGATATTCCGCGGGAAATTGACATTTTGCCTAACCAACGAGCTTTTATTAATAACCGCCGACTATGAGAAAAAATTATATATATAAACAGGTGTCACTAACTATTTGTAATAAGATACAGAATAAAAAATTTTCGAAAAAAAAAAAAGATATAGAATAAAAATTAAATTAAATTTATAAATTTTACTTTATGCTGATGTTGTAAATGATTATTACACATTAAATTTATATGATATTTAGTAATTTAAAATAATATGGATAATATGATATTATTATTTCATGCAAAAAAATTTTGCTAATTATGGCCACCGTAGTATAATTATTATGTTTTTGAAGCAAAAATAAAAAATAAAAGCAATTTTTATTTTTTAAATATCAATTGCCTTCTATATCTATTGAACATTTAATTCCTTCTTTTTCTTCCCAAGTTAGGAAAAATAAATTAGATTTATCTGAAAATAGCCTATGCATGTTTTTCTTTGTCTCTTTTTGTTTAGAAAATAAAAATACATTTTGTGAGTATTGATTTAAACAAACTATATTTTTCTCTAGAGATAAATTGCGCATTTTTTTCACTCAAAAAAAAAAGTTACACATTCTTTTTTTCCATAATTTTTTTTAAATTATTTTTATTAATATAATCATTTATTTTTTAATTTTTTAAGTTTTATTTTTTGTTCTAAAATATAAAAATAAAACCCATTTCTCCTACATTGCTTATGTTACTATCTCCTTACAGATTAATCACTCATTTCCCTTAAAAAGAAAGATAAATATTTGTAAGCATACAAATATATATATATATTTTCAATGCTATGCACTAAAAATATTTGACGTAATCTTTGTTTTGTTCCAACTGGTCAATACATTTAAAAGAGAGAAAAATCTGGAATATGTAATCCACAATGGAAATGAAAATAAATAAACAAATAAACATTCTTATATTATTTTATTGTAAAAAAATGTAATCTTTTTTTTTTCTGCTTTAATATTTTTTTAAGTTATTTTTAACTAATAAGTTAATGAAAGCCAATATTATGTAAATGTTTTTCTTTTGGAATCTTTCATATTATCCTTTTTCTAGTGGCTTTAGGCCTTGGTTGGATCATTTTACTTATCCTTTTTGAGATTTTTGTTTATTATTCATAAAGGATTCTATAAAAGTTATACTCGATTTAATTGGATTAGAAGCTTTTATAAAAGACTATAACTCTTTTAGAAAACAGTTCAATACACCTAGTAAGTACTAAGTACTTTTGAATTTTAAAATTGAAATCAATATTTTAGATGCCATATATCAATAGGAACATAAATTAGAATATTATATATATAATCAAAACCCTAAAATATTACCAAATTAATAGATCAATTTAAGGTTTTGATAAGGTTTATATAATTTTAAACCCCAAAATGATATATTTTTTTACTTCGCTTTCTAAGCTATAAAATTTCTCACATTGTTTTCTAAATTATTGTTTTTGTAAAATTTTATTCCAATCAAGAATTTTCAATAGATGAGTTTGAGTAAATGAATTGTACATAAGATTATAAATGATATGTAATTTTGTTTGTAAACAATTTTATAAGATTATATTTTACTTTTATGTCGTAAATATGGCTAATTAGTTAAATTTTAAAAAATTAAAAATAAATTGCATGATCGGATTAAAGTGATACAAAAGTTAAGAGTATGGAAGACAATGTGACAAATTTTATAGTTGGAAAATGCACAGTGAAGTACATGTGAGTAAAATAATTTATACCTTTATTTTATTTTATTTTCATATTAGCATAGATAATTGCCACGTCTTGCAGCCCAGTGGTCAAGCAATCTTATAAGTTGTTTCAGTCTTAGATTCACTGTTACCGCACGGGAAAAAGGGAGATTTTAGCGACACGGACTTTCATTATGGACTTCCATCGGATTAAAAAAATGTCTAAGTAAGTCTACTCGCTAAATATTTCCTGTGACTATGATCCCGCTACATATAAGTCTTTTTTTATTAAAAATAAATAAAAAAATTGGTTGGCAGTTATACCCCAAAATATTAGCATAGATAATTGTATCAAAACAGAAGAAGATGGTGATAAACTAAGCCGAGGTCAACATCATGGCAGAGTGGCAAAGGGGAGAGATCTTTGAGTCATTGTCAAAGTTTGAGTGTACTGACTGGTCAGCAATACTGTTTCATTATAATATGCAGGTATTTAGCTTTTTTTTAAAAAGTTGAATTCAAGTTAATTCCCGGTATGAATTTTTTATTTTTATATATTTTTTTTTATAATGTATAATTTTTATTGTTTTATCTATAATATGTAATTTTTTATCATATTATATAATTTTTTTAAAGAATTTATCATATCTATTTGAATTGGTGCATCTCACTTATACAGAGCTTTGCGACACCATTCCGTGAACTTCATCGCCTTGATGCTGCAAGGTGTCTTCTACGATTATCTAATAAATATATACTCTCTTTTATGCTTTGTGGTGTTTTTAAAGGCTTTGTTAGGGTTTCTCTTTCTGTCTTCTTATTCTTCTATATCTTCTCGGTGTTTTAGCACAAAGAAAAATTCTAGATGGTTTTTTCTCGGTGAGTGAGGACAAGTGTAAATGGGAATTCCAGGTGAGAGTTAGTTTTGGATAGCATTAGGCTTGTAACCTTTACAACCAACATTAATATATATAGCATAAAAGCTCTATCAGAGCTAAGAACATAGGCATCATTGCCGAACTTCGTAAATCTGTGTGTATCGATATTTATTTATTTTTTAAATTTCTCTTAGTATTTTGCTAACAACCTTTCTCGTGCCTACACTATAGAGGGTGTCGGGTAGGTTCACCCCCTCCCCCGCCGCGAAAAAAGAGAGAGAAAAAAACCATCTCATACCCGATTAATGTGTTTCGTATAATATTTTTTTTGGTTTTTTTTTTTTCAACCCATCAATTTCAAATGCTAAAATGCTATAAAACTAAAAAAAAAAAAAACACATTTGGCATTGTGGACATGAGGCAAGTTTTATATCATTTTTATATTATATATAAATATATATATATAAATATATATATATATATTTGATAGATTGAAAATAAAATTTATAGGACAGTATCATATTGAATTCATAATTTGGAAGTTATCACCAATGCTTTGTGAGAGTTTAATGCAATTATGAAACTAAAAACAATATACATTGAATTCAAGGAAAGAGACAAAATGGTGAGTATAAGGAATAACGATAGAGGGCTCCTATAGGATGTTGAACTTGATTGGATTGAATGTTAAAATTTAAAATAGCTAAATTCAATTCATTACAAATCAGTCATTGACTACTACTTATCAAATTTTATTTACCAATTCATATTATAATATATTAATAGTTGATAAAAAATAATAAAAAATAATAAAAAACTATACCTTATATCAATCATTGATCAATCCAATAAAATAAAATTATATCATTTGATAGCCAAAATTTAATACGCAAATTTCATAGCTATGGCATCGTTTTTTATTTTTTATTTTTTATTTTTGGTGAAAGGTATGGCATCGTTGAAGTATAAAACTTATGGAATGAGAAGTGGTTTTTGAAGGAGAATAACAACAGAGATGTTTACACCATATTAAAATAGCATTATTGCTAATGCCTAACTACTTTTGAAAGTCGATGCTAATTGTTTTTATATATACTTTCAAGGAAAGAAAAGCTGCCTTGAATGTTAATTTTTTAATATGACTGAGAATTCAAAGGTCATTGTTTCCAAAAATCATCTTCTTTTTCCTGCAATTGTCAAGCCCCCTTTATCATTTTTTTTTAGGCTAATAAAATCGAACAACCAAGAAAAGTGAATATCTAATAAAAAAATGTTTAAGCAAATAAAATCCTTTTGAGGTGCAAACACACTTAGGAGGATTAAGAATTTCTAACAACTACATGAAAATCAGGAGGAATCTAATAATATTATTTTAATTTTGTTATCAAAGAATTTGGTAGAGTTTCTAGACCAAGTCCTTAGACTTTCTCTCTTTCTAAATTTTGAAATCTTGTTTTAAATAAGAAAGTGGATGATTCATCTTAGGAGTGATAACCCACTAACGAACATTACTTTAATTGCTTTGGATCACTGCAACCAGACAAAATACAAGATATTAATTTTCCAGTCACCAACCCAATTATTGTTTTGTGGCAAACAGCTACAAATAACACTACAAGGGTCCTGGGTGTGTTTTTTTGCAGCTCAAAATCTCTCCCACTTCACCAACGTCAAGAAATCAAACTATCAGTAAAACAGCCATAAACCAGTAATCAGTGTTGCAGGAGAGGCAAAGCTTTTGTCAATTTGTTCAAAAATTGATCAAATTGCTTTTCGGAATAATTTTATTACATAATATGTATGCCTAAGAGAAAGCAAAAACAAAAAGTTTTCTGGAAATAGATAAATAAATAAATAATAAATAATAAAATAAAAATCAGTCAATTATATGACAATTGCCATTAACTTTTGTAGTGGTACAATTTCAGTGTTCAATCTGCCATGGTTAAACTTGCACGATAACACAAACATGTAAAATTTGGGGGCACTGGTATGGTGCTGGTTTATGATACTTCGGCGTTCAAATCAATGAACATTTATGGAGGCTAAAAAGAAAGTGATATCTATAGGTTTTGAATTTAGGATTCTTACCTCAATACCCTAGAATGGTATTTATGATGTCTTAGACTTTTAGATCTCTAATTCTTTAAGAAAATCATACTCTCGACTCTAATAGGCTGAACCACAAGGCCTCGTGACTATGATTGTTTTCCAATCCTGTTGGAAATAAATTTCTAGAGCAGTCTTTTAGGGATGATGTACATCTTGAAAGATGTAGGCTATTAAACCCTCATATGCATGCAACGAAGATTCCCACAAGGGATGATCCATCTGAAACTTCATAAACAGTCAGACAATTCCAAGCAGTAGACCTTACTAGGAAGCCATAATAAAGATTCGGACATTCCGACCAAAAACACTCAAGAGTAGTCATTTTGATAGGAATTCAATTTACCTATACAGTTAGCCCCCCACTCCAGCTGCAAAATGTCTAAGACTTTTGAGCCGATTGACATTAATGGCGTTCTGACCAAGACCATATCCTGTTGACACGTGTTGCTCTGGTCTAGCACCTGCCGAAATGGCTAGACACCGAATCATCAGCAGTCATTGAATCTTAATTGTTTCTTCGTGATATATTAGGATAAAACCTTGTGTAGACATTGTCAATTTGTAATCTTCATCCACAAATTCTGGAGTATCGATCATCTGGATAAGGTTATGTGGTGCTCTCCTTTTGGTTGGACATTGTTTTACCGAGTGATTGTTTTTTCCACAAAGAAAACATCTGCCAAATTTTTTTGGAAAATATATTTTTCCTAATGAATTTGTATATTTTTCCTTTATACGGCTTCTATTTTTTGAAAGGCTTGTTTTCTCATTTTTTTTCTTTTTCTTTCATGAACATTGAGCTAGTTTGATGCATCCAAACTTTTGGGTGTCTTGTTTACAGTACATGGCCATCAAAGCTTTTTTTCCCTGCTTTAATCACAACCATTGATTTTTGTATAATTGCTCCATCTTCTTCCTTAGTTCCTCTTTTTCGCACAACCCTAAAGAACATTTGCAATTCTCCTTCACCTCATCTCAACCATTTGCACAAAATCATCATTTCTTACCCAAAACTCTCTCAAATCTTACTTTCTTACCTCTTTCAGCCTCATTCACACCATCGATGACCTTTAAAAAGCAGTTCCCCTCAAAGTTTTAGGGGTGCCTTGCACTTCTTCCATTCTTCCCTCTTGTGTCCTTCGTGTTCACAATTAGTTTCTTCCTTTTGATCTCCATATTATTATGTTTTTCTTTTTTAAAATTGTTTATTGCTTCGTCCATAAATTCTATCTTTTTACATGGAGTTCCTTTTCGGACATTCATGTCTTCCAACACTTCTGACCGTAGATGCTCCCATATATCTGTAGACAACTACCCCATAATTAAACCTATAGGATACTTGGAAAATGAATCTAACGATAGAGATTCAGAAAGTCCATTTGTAAAGTCTGGACACGAGGAACAACAAAGTCCTTTGGCTCCATCCCTTGTACATATAACCAACCAAGACTTAGACTAATATGGTAGGCAACTTGGCCTTGAAAAGATCCCCAAGACCGAGGAAGATCCTGAGGATAACCAATCCCTTAAGAATTCTAAGGATGAGGGAGTAGCCTCAGCCAGTTCCTTTTGTGGTTGGAGCATTCAGTCCTCCCATAGTAGGAAAGGTCAAAAGAAAAGGAAGTTGACATTCTACAACCATAAAATTACCACCAAGCCATGAACTTATTTCCCTCATAAACAAATACCACCTTACCAACATTATCTTAAACTATGCCAATGATAACAAGTCAACTACCTCCCCCCAGGATATCTACACATACTTTTATGACATTCCATTAAGGATCAGCCCTCACTTCCCAATCCCACCATTCATCCAAACATTGTCTTACTCCAACTTTATTTATGCCCAAATGATAAAGAACACCTGGCATATTTTATTCGGCCTGATCGTGCATTCCAAGAAATGACCCATCATCTTTTCGACCTCTATCCTGCTGTACTTCTACTCTCTTCAAGAAAACTCAAACGAGAAATATCATTTCCTTCTTACTGCTCGGAAATGCAAATCGTCACCTCAACCAAAAGCCTCAAACATTCACTCCTGATGAGAGAAATGTTATTTCAGCATTTATGAGCATCTCTTCAACCATTCTAAGCTTTAAAACCTTATTGATTGAAGAAAATTTGATTGCAGCCAAGCTTTAACCTAATCCAAAAGACATCTCCATAGGTATATCTTCACCCAATAGTCAAATTAAAACAATTAAAGTGTCTAAGCTTGATTGGCTTAGATGTTGTACTTATTCTTTTGACCTGAACCTTGGCTCATTGTCTTATCTCTGGCCTAATCTCTCACCTGAGCTATTTCAAGCAATGGAGAACAAGGCGATAACTGCTAGGCACTTAGTCTTGAAAATCCAAAAGAAGAGGAGTACTTACGAGAGCAAAAAAATGAGCTCGAAGGGCTAGAAAATCTGTCAAGAAAACACAAACCAGACTGCCAAACCTGTGACTCCTTTGTTGAGTAGGAAATTTTACTTTTGGACAAATGGAAGAGCTAAGTAGTCAACCTTTGAGCTATCGATCAGACGGTAGAGAGGCAACCCCCTTTGGCAAAGAGAGCAAAACGCTGAAACTCTATGATGGGGGGGAATATTGTGCTGACCTACTCGGAAGGCATTTTTTTCCATCACAACACAAAAACCTATGTAGAAATTATATACCAGACTGTGACGCCTGTTGATGCTACTGAGCTAAAAAAAATTGCTTGAGGACCATTTTGTCAAGAGGTAGCTATGCTACTCCACAAGGTACGATGTCATTTTCTTAGCCTTTATCAACATTAACCTTCCCATATGGCTAACACTTACTGATGTTGGATGTAGGCGGCTCATAATGTTTTGGTTGCCACAGATTAGAGTTTCCAGACAATTAAAGAAAATGATCGGTTGACAAACATCTGACGTCACTAGAGAAAAAGATTTCTAAATATGATGGTTCTCTCAATGTCTTTTCAATAGATTTTTGACCAAATAAAAAAACTCCCAAAGAAAACTGAGGAGCTGAAAAACGCGAGGTGCACCATCAAAGATGAGAGGAATGCTTTTTCCAACCGAGAGCTGGAACTGCTATCCAAGTGAAAGCTGGAACTGCTTTCCGAGCTGAATAACACATCAGAGGGAGAAATTGAGGGTGGCTGAACAAGTAAAGATTCTTTGGAAGATGGACAATGTCACTGAGGTAAAACATAAGAAACTGATTTCTATAGGGATTCACATAGGGAAGAAAAAGTATTATGCCCTTGGTGACAATGATCCCTCACTTAGTGAGTCTGCTTCTCCTAACCTCTACACATTGTTCGATGCCTCTACAGACAATGATAAGGTCACAGGCCCCGAGGTTGAGCCTATGGAGACATCCAACCCTTTGCTCTAGATGACCCTTTGGTTGTCCCACACCAACTAAACTAGGACCCGAAGAAGCCAAGTTCCACTCTTAACAGCAGACTAGTCACCAAAATTCTAACCCTCCGAGAAAGAGTTCTACTTTCATGTTTATTTCCTATCAGTTTAATTTATGCACTTGTAATGGTGTTCAAACAACTGAATTTCTGATTATTAATGAAATTCTATTTCTACATATTCTGTCTCTTATTGAAATCCCTACATTAAGGAAAAATTTCATCTAGATCGTTTATGTTTACTTTTATTTCACCATAAATTTTATGGTTTGAAACATTTCACTATACCCCTTGTCATTACGAAAAATTCATTATATAATACTCTCTCTCCTAGCTGGCAGTACAAAAAGTTATAAATTTCCTCGCATATTTCAAGATTAACAAATTGCAATTAAATTTTTGCGAAAATTTCATCCAAACCCCATCGTGTTTACTCCTATTTCACCATAAACGCTGTTGTTTGAAACATTTCACATATACCCCATGTCGTTACCGAAATTCTCAATACTCTCTCTCCTAGCTAGTGATACAAAAAGTCTTAAATACCCTCTAATTTTTTTAAATTAACAAATTGCAATTATAATTTTTTCCTATTATTCTTCTTCTAACCAGAGTCGCTAAGCACCGAGCCTCACCTTCTAACCATAATTTTCTCTTCATCATTCTGAACTCGACATCCTAAACCCACCTCAATCTTCTTCCCTATATTCCATATAACAATTACCCACCAAACAAAGATCATGGAATTTAAATACACAGATCAAATCTTTGTCCCAAAAATCTCCAAAACGCACAAATTGTTCTTAATCTATTCCTCATCAAAGATGTTTATCATATACTTTCAACTAAATAAAAGATCTCCACTATAGTATTGAAATCAGACATTTATCCACTGAATTAAGCAAATATTTTTTGCTAAAAGCCTTTCAAATTTTTGCATTCTAGCCCCTAAAAGAAACAATTCAACCAATGAAACCTTCAATGAAGTTGTGGCATCCATTGCCAAAGCTAGAGACAAGTTGGCCATGAAAGTTTCAAGACAGGAAGAACACAAAAGAAGTAAAAAATAAAAGAGAGGACCGATGAAGAAGAAGAAAATCGGTAAAAAAGATGAAGAAGAAGAAGAATGTGATAGCTTCTCTTTCCTAGTTCTAGCGATATCTTTGATATTTTTCCTATAATAATAATAACAAAAATATAATTTCAAAATATAATAATTAAAATAGTTAAAAACTTTTAATTTACAAAAAATAATTTATTTTTATATTTTATTATTATTACACAAATTCCAATGAAGCAAGATAAAAAAAATTAATTTTTTTATATTTTAAAGATTGTTTAATTACTATTTTGTCTTTATGTTGTTAAATTTAACGAAATTTTAAAAATGGCAGGGGTACATGTAAAATGTTTAAACCCACAGGGGTTTAGGGTGAAATAGGGGTAAACATTAGGGATCTAGATGAAATTTTTCATTTTTATATTTAAAAGATTGTTCAATTATTATTTTATCCTTATGTAGTTAAATTTAACAGAATTTTAGTAACGACATGGGATATATATGAAATGTTTCAAACCACATGGTTTATGGTGAAATAAGGGTAAACATCAGGGGATTTGGATGAAATTGCTCCTACATTAACAATAAACTTAAACAATGAATGTTGTTTGAGACTTAAGAGAATAGATAATAAACCTACTAAATGGCTAACTCAACCTACCCTTCTAGAGTTTTGAACCAAAAAGGTAGGCCATTTGAGACACTCAGATCTAATTTTATAGTGACAATTTCTTGCTTGCATTCCACTACCTACCGATCCCAACAATTGCCCTACAAAGAGGTCAAATGTGGGACTGTAAGCATGCCTCATGCACATGTGCACAGTTCATCGTATAGCAGTCTGATACTACTTTGTAGTTTTGTGCTAGACAATGGATGAACTTTCCAAATATCTAGTTCGTAGTTTTTCAAGTACAAGTCTGTCTTGTCGCTTTTCTGAATTGAGTCGACTTGTCGCATTTCCATACTTCAGTATGGCGCTCAAATAATTTTTGGGCTAGACAGTGACATATCAAAGGAAAGATTTTCCATAAAGCAATTATGCACACAGAATGATAAGATGAAAAATAATTTGAAAATTTAATTAATTTCTTGAAAAACTTTAATGCAAATGAAATATGAAATACATCAAGTAAAAAAAAAAGTAAATTTCATAAACACCTCTCATGTTTAGTAAAATTCCAAATCAGTCTCCGTAATTTTGTATCTTTCATAAACTACCTTCAAAACTTAACAACCATCCAAAATTATTTACTCTCTCCTATGGGCATAAAAAAAAGTCTAAAATGCCCTTTAAATAAAATTAAAATATTCTTTATTTTTTCAAATCTCATTCTCTATCCTCTATATTTTTTTCATTCTCTATTTCTCTTCCCTCATTCTATCTCTCTCTTAAATAATTTTTTTCACTTTTATTTCTTCAAATCTCATTCCCTCTCCTCCATATTTTTTTTCTCTTTCTCTCTTTCTCTCCCCTCCTCTCTCACTCTCTCTTTTAAATATTTTTTTTCTCTTTATTTTCTTAGTTTCTCTCCTCTTTTTCCCTTTTTTTTTCTTCTTTTCTTCTTATCGATATTTTTCTTTACTTTCTTTTTTTCTTTTTTCTCTTCCTCTCTTTAGTTTATCTTCTCTCCTCCTTTCATTTTTTTTCAATCTCTTTCTTCGCATTCTCTACTCATCGAATCTTTTGCTTTTTTTTTTCCTTTCTTTTCTCCTTTTCTAAAAAAAAAGAATAAGGAAAAAGAAAAGAAAAAAAAAATAAAAAGANAGAATAAGGAAAAAGAAAAGAAAAAAAAATAAAAAGAGAGATTTAGTGAGAGGAAAGGGTATGAGAGAGGGGAGGGAGGGAAGAGAGAGAAAGAGAGAGCATGAGAGAGAGATAAGAGAGAAAAAGAGAGAGTGAGAGAAAGAGAGATCTATAAAATTCAACAAAAAAAAAAGAAAAAAGAAGAAGAGATGGAAAAAAAAGGAGAAAAGAAAAATAAATAAATAAATAAAAGGAGAGAGTGAGAGAAAGAGAGAGCATGAAAAAGGGAGGAGAGAGAAAGTGAGAGCTTGAGAGAGAGAAAGGGAGGAGAGAGAGTGAAATATATGAGTATTTTTATTATTTTTTTAAAATTAAATTTATATTATAAACATAGGTTAAAAGACCAATATAACCTTATATAGTTAAGTTTAACAAATTTTTATTGACGGTGAGGATGGTTTTTGAAATATACAGAACCACGGAGACTGACTTGGAATTATACTAACCATAAGGGGTGTTTCTGAAATTTACCCAGTAAAAAATGCATATGAAATGTGAAATACATCAAGTAAAAAAGGAATTGGTATGGAAAACTTGTAAATGCTCAGAGTTTCAACTACGCAGGACTTCCTTGCCTTGTGCGCCTTGCAAACGATGCTCTGAGCTAATGAATCAAAATGACCATATAAAAGCCTTTCTAATTGGGTCTGAACTTTCCTTCATTAAGATCTTGTGTGTTCTGAAAGATCCTACGGAGCACCCGATCCCCATGTTGGAATTGTTTGTTGTTCGTTGTTGAATTATAATACTATGTTGGAGCTGTTTGTAATAACCGAACGTTATTGCTACTACTTCACATTTTTCCTCTTATTCATCCAAAAATTGTCGCATCATCTTATCTTATCATTAAAAGGTTCGAGTTGTCCTTCAGTCCTGGCCGTCTTCTCCGCTACTTCCACCGAAATAACAGCTTTGGTGCCATAGACAAAGAAAAATGTGGTTGACCGCATTGGCTCTCAAATGGTGGTCCAATAAAACCAGAGTACCCTAGCAACTCCTCTACCCATATTCTTTTGGCTTCCTCTAGACGATTCTTTAAGGTATTCAAAATTGTTTTATTTAGTCGCCTCAGCTTGCTCATTCCCTTGCAAATGTCTCAAAGTTGAATTCTGGATATTGATCTCCCATTTTCTGTAGAAATCCTTAAATTTTGAGCTTATCAACTACAAACTGTTTGTTCATTAAAAGAACCCTTGGCATCCCAAACATGCATATGATGTTCTTCCAAACAAGCTGAACTACATATGAGTCTTTAATGTTGGAATAAGACTTGACCTCCACCCACTTGGAGAAATAATTAGTTGCCACCAATATGAATTTCTTTTGACCTGGAGCTTGGGGAAATGGACCTACTATATCAAGCTCCCACTGAATAAATGACCAAGAGTTTGTTACTGACACAAGCTCATTTGATAGCACATGGTGCAAAAAAGAAAACTTCTAACACTTCTCACATTCTTGAGAATACCTTTATGAATCCTTCGTGAGTGTCAACTAACAAAACCCCTGCAACACTATTCTTCAAGCCATAGAACATCACCCATAGGGATTGCCACAAAAATCCTCATTCATTTCCACAATCACATTTAATGTGGTCTATAGACCTAGACATTTGAGAATGGGGCCTAAGAAAGATCTCATGTAATACCAAGCCGACTTCATTTGTAGCTTTCAAGCTTCAGACTTGTCCGTGGAACAGACCCATCCACAATATAGTCCAAGATCTCTTTCATCCAAGCCTGCCTTTCTTCCTCAAATTCTCCAAAGTGCTTCATCTGAGAGAAACTCCACCAATATGGTATTTTTTCCAAAAAGATGCACAACCAAAATATTAGCCAAAGCATCGGTATGACCATTTTTCTTTCTCAGCAACTACTTCAATTCCACTTTCTTAAAGCTCCGAATAAGTCCTTGAACTTTTTCAAATACTAGCCATGGTCGGACATTTGGTCATGCATGTGCCATTCACTTGGTTGACAACTAACTGAGATTCGCTCACAAATTTCAATGATGTGGCCCAATACTTCCTCGCCAAACCAAGTCTAGCAATAAATGCCTCATACTATGCCTCGTTATAGATGCCTAAAAACCAAAACATAGATAATGATCGATTAGATCACCATATGGACTTTTCAATAGGATGCCAAATCCACTAATGTTCGCATTGGAAGAGACATCTACAAATAAACCCATTCGGATCTAAAAATGTATGCCTCTTTCTCCACCTCTTCAGAAGCTATCAATAATTTTGCAATAAAATTAGCAATTACCTAGGACTTCATTGCCGTCCAAGGGACATAACTAATATTGAATTCTCCCAACTTAGTATCCCATAAATCCATCTACAGCGCAAGGTTGGGTTTGTGCAGAATAGCCCAAAGAGAATAGCTTGCGACCATGTCAATGGTATGGCTTTCGAAATAAGGTCTCAACTTCCCAACAGATATCACAAAGGAGTATCTTGCCTCTCATCTAGCAACACCCTGCTTGTATAAAATATTGGTATTTACTTTTTTCCCACTGACTTCACCAGCGCTAAGCTTATTGTATAGTCCGAGACTGCTAAATATAGATGAACTGGTGGTGGTACAATTCTCAATAATGGCAAACTTGATCTCATAAAATGTACAAGCCATGTTGCCAACTTAATAGGATCAGTTTGCAGCTATGCAGACAGCCATGATGAACATGCAGCAAATGAATTATTTTCATCAAGTAGACTTGAAAATTCAATCGTAACATCAATCAATATCTTTTAAAAGTCCCTCAACTTGGTTTCAAAAAGGCCAGATGATGAATTTCTCAATACCCAAAATCCCATAACATAGTAAAGGGCTGGCGAGTCTAGCTGAGGCAAAGAAAGGAGTAGTATTTGAGTGGACCATGAACGAGTGAAGGATAACCAAGTCAAAATTATAGCAAAACCCTAATAACACTGACTTGAGTTAGACCTAGGGAACATGTCCATAACCCACTGCAAGTAAGGTCATCCATAAGCGGAAAAGTAATCTTGACGAAGAGGTTTCCTCTCGAGCGCCAACCCCTAGGGAAAGCCGACTCATTGGGATGATTATTTAGAGAGAGGAGTCGATCATCCTAGCAAGGACTTGAAGAGGTCAATCTAGGAAGAGTTGAAGAAACAGAGAGATGCCTCAATCGCATACTATGAAAAAATCTCCACCGAGATTCGAACCCCTTTCACTAGATAGATTTCCAAAATGGATCCTCTTTTTCATTTGATTACACCAGTACTAGAGCTTTTTTATGGCAGCATGGATCAGAGGGAGCACGTTATGTTATACCACAATTCAACAGTTTTGCTCAAATTATCAGAGGATAAAAGGAATACAATGATGTGCAAAAATTTTACAAATAGGCTCAAAAGACCAGCAGCTAAGAAATTCCAACGGCGTTGAGCATGAAAGCGAAGACGAATGCTAACCATTTTTTTTCCATTGTTCAAAACAAGGGAGAGACTTTGAGAGGTTCCACCCAAAGCTTATGCCGAAAGTTCCCGATAGTTATGATTCGATCACGGTACAAATGGTTAGACAAGGGTTGATCTAAGAGCCTTTTCTAATCACTCTCTGACAATGAAGACCTCAAAAAACATGGTCAACAGTCTGAAATGTGCAGCCGAATTCATCAAACTGAAGGAAGACAATAAACTAACAATGGGAGAAAAGCTGAAAGAAAAAGGTGACAGGTACCACAAAGGTGAAAAATATGTATCTATTGTCGAGGTGCATGAGCGTCAAAACTGCTTAGCCCCTAGATCACAACATAGAGGGTCAGCTCTTTCGGGCAAGCATTTCGTCTCCAAACCTGCTCAGAAAGAAAGTGGCCTTTTGACCCCTTTAAGCATTATAGGCTGATTGTTTGAGCGCTTGCGAGGGAAAAGCGATGTCAAATTGGTCATGCAAAGTTTTGTAACTTTCATAGCAATTAAAGCCATATATGGCCGATGATTGCATGCATATGATGTGGGAGTTAAGTAAGCTGGTCAAGCAAGGATGTCTAAGGAAGTTCATTCCTGAGAGTGGTTGGGCCCAGGGCCAGATTTAGGGGGGAAAAAGATGACTCGAAGAGATGAGATCAGGGGTAAATGAAGATCTATTGGGAGATGAGGCAACCGATGCTACGGTGATCACTGTCCATGGTGGTTTTGCCAATGGGGGTGAAACAATGGCTGCTAGGAAGAGGCATGTGAATGAGGCAGAAGTGGTTGTGATCGGGACAGCCAACCCTAAATATATGCTAAGCCTGATATTGTGTTCACTAAAGAGACAACCCTAAATATATGATTCTGACAGCCTGCCTTTTTCCCATGATGATGCCTTTATCATGAAGCTATTGATTGCTAGATGCTTCGTAAAAAGGATTTTGGTTGACACGAGGAGTTCTGTAAACACAATTTTCTTGTCAACATGAGACAAATGATGTTTGATGAGAGGAAGTTCAAGAAGATGACTCTGAATATGGTTGGCTTCAATAGAGTGCCGAGCAAGATTATCGGTAAAATGGTTATGCCAGTCTCTTCCCGAGGAAGAACTGCGTATTCAACAATGATGGTAGGTGACACAGACTCTACCTTCCATTAAACCATAAAATGTGGTTGAACGAGATAAAGGTCGTGATCTCAACCTTCCATTAAACCATAAAATATCTAAACAAGTATAAGATAGAGACATTAAGATGTGAACAGAGAGTCATTTGGTGTTGGTATGTTGAAGCTACTAATGGGAAGTTACAACCACATATCAACCAAAGAGCCTAGAAATTCTCGCAGTAGAATTGGGAAATGATGATAAAGATTAAATAGAAGAGGTACTAGTAGATTTTCAATTGCTCATTCTATATTTTAGGCTTAACTGTTGCACAATTGCTTAACTTTAAGCTTAAGTAGTTTTATTATTTAGGTTTAATTGTTGCATAATTGCATTACTAAAAGCTTAACTATTTCGTAGTTATCATATTTAGGCTTATTGCTTATTTGCATTATTTAAGCCGAACTTTTGCACAATTACATTATACAAGCTCAGTTGTTACATATATGTCATATTTAAACTTTAATTGCTAAGTTTTGCTATTTAAGCTTAATTGTTGCACATTCATTTTCTTAAAGCATAATTGTTTCATACTTTTCATATATTAAGCTAAATTATTGCACAATTGCTCTACTTAAAGCTTAATTACAGCTATAATTGACTGAATTGTTGAAGAATTGTCCTCAATTATCGCAAGCATGAAGTTCATATCAAAGAACTTTTGGTTCAGGTTATGGTGGTGGAAACCAACCTCAATTTCAAAAAAGTTATAGTACAGGAGGAAACAGAAGACCATAACAGAATATGGATGAACGCAATAGCAGACGTGGTTTATTCCATGTAGACCCATAAATCAAGGAAGACTATATGCAATGGATCAACATGAGGTTCATGAAACACTAGAAGTTATAGTAGGTATGGTATATATTTTTGGTACTGATGCATATGTGTTGGTTGACCCTAGTTCTACACATTCATATGTTCTAAAAATTTTGCTATATATTCAGATAAAATGTTGGAACCTTTGGAGTGTAGTTTAGTGGTAGCTACACCACTAAGTAAGTCTTTGATAGCTAACAGTGTGTATAGAAATTTTGAAGTTGTAATCAATAATCATGAACTTAATGTAGATCTCATTCTTTTGGTTTACAAAATTTTGATGTAATATTAGGAATGGATTGGTTAATCTAGCATCATGCTATAATGGATTGTGTTAATAAGGAAGTTGTTTTTAGGAGACCTAAGAAACCCAAAGTTGTTTTTAATTGGGCATCATCTTCCTCATTCACGCAAACTCCATTTTCTTTCCTCCATTAGTGAGTGGCCGGCCAAACTTTTAAGAGAAAAGAATTTCAAACTTCTTCAAATCAAGCTTAGAAATAGGTTATCCATAAGTTTCTGAGCTTTCTAGACACTTTGGTGAGGTTAGTTTTAGCTTAGAACCATTCTAAGCACAAGATTTGGGAAGTTAGCCGAAATTACGTTTTGCCTAGAAATTTAGAAATTTCGGCCACCACTTACTGGAATCTTTGTTCCAAAAGCTTCCCCTCACACTCATTTACAAAATCCAAGTCTTGAAAGGGAAGATTAGTGAGCTAGATTACAAATTTGACAAAAGGAACACAAAAGGAATTTTTGAATTTCTAGAAAATTGGTGCAATTTGGCTCCAAATTGAAGGTAAACATGTTTCATTTGCTTATTTCTATTACATAATGATAGGCTTTTGTAGTCTAGAGTTTGAGAATGGAAAATGAGTGAGATTGTTAAATTTTGTATAGGTTTTGATGAGAATATTGTGATGTTTTAGGAGTTGAAATTAAATTGGATAATGATAAATCATGATTAAGAAATTTTGAAAAATTATTAAGGATTGATTATGTATGTTGTTGAGAATTAGTGAGTATAGTTGAAAATTTTAATTGTATAAAGATAGAAAATAAGTTGGAAAGTGTTCTTGATGAAGTTTTAAGAGTAAAATTTAGATATTAACCATTAAAAGTCATTGGGGGATAAATATAATTAATAAACTTATGTTATTAGGAAAAATGTACCTAAGTGTGAAAATGAAGTAATAAAAACGCATTTAAGATAACTAATATGGAAATGCTATGAAAGGGATTTTAACTTACATTGCTATAATAAAATATTTTGTAATATTATTTTATGCTATTACTAGAGAAAAGAACTACTCTGGTCGAACGACAAAGAGCACTCAACTGAATATCGGCGTCAACGAGACGTTATTTGTGAGTGGGAGCATATATATAAAGCATGAATATATATATTGACAGGATCCGGCCCGAAAATCCCTCTGGATTCTCTGGAGAGGCCCCGCCTGAGGAAAATCCCACCAGAACCCTTCAGGGCAGCCAACAGAATCCTCCTCCGAAAGGGGTTAAATAAACAATAAAACATTAAATATGACGAAAGGTATAGATAAGGATATAAATTATAAAATAAAGTATACCATGCAACAATAATAAGAATTTCATACTCAAGCAATAATGTTTATTGAAATCACAACTCAATCACCAAAACCATAAATATAATCTCAACAAGAAATATTTAAATTTATTTGAAAACATGTTTGTATAAAATGGCAGGTAGAAACATTTGCTAAATCCAAACCGATATAAACCAAATACCATGGGCTCCAACCCATAAATTTAAAATCGTATGAATCCAAAACCATATCCAAATCCATAAATCAAATCATATCAATCCAAATCATATAAATCAAATCCATATAAATCCAAATCGTATGAATCCAAACCATATAAATCCAAATGGTATAAATCCAAATCATATAAATCAAATCCATATAAATCAAAATCGTATAAATCCAAAACATATAAGTCAATCCAGTACCACATCACAGTATCGTTGTCGTGTGACCCTCAGCGTCCTGACAGCGTCACAAGCGGAGAGAAGGAGGTAAACTCATCACAACGAACCAACGTCCCAAATCCGTCATGGCAGGATCCTCATCATCTCTCTCCCGACACGTGTCCGCAGTAGAGGATGGCATAATAATAATATAGCGCGCAATAATCCATACATCTCAGTCATCATACAATACCGTGTGGTACTTCTCAAAATCATGAAACATTTCAAAATCATTTCCGAGATCATCGATCATCGGATTTTATAAAATTTCTCAAATTCCTTTACCTTTAAAAGTATCACAGTAAATTCAATGATTTTCCAAAAACTTCTAATTAGAAAATTTTTCAAAACAATCAAACCTTTAGTTATTAGAAAAGTTGCCCCAAAATTTTATTAAATTTCACAAAAGCTCAAATCACATTAAATTCACCAAATTTTCCACAAGTTGTAAAATATCCAAAAACTTCAAAATCCATTAAACAATCAATCAAAACATAATTTCTATTGATTCCAAATAAATAGGAAATTCATCAAATCATAACATCAAACTCATGCAAATATTTAAATCATCAAAAACATATTTAATAATTATAATTTAATGCATAAGGAAAATTCAATTCAAACAAATTTATAGAATTCAAATCAAATATAGCATATATTCCCAAATGATTTAGAAAATAAATGCACTCACCGGTCTAACGCGTGCTCCTGCTGGATCTCCGGTCCAGCCCTCGATCGTGTACGAACACCTAAAATAAAATTACCAAAACACTCTTTAAATTACCAAAATTACCAACGGCTCAGAGGAGTCCTCTAAGTCTCCAATTACAATATTAAAACACTAATTACAAGATTGCCCAGCAATTTCAGTAATTACGAAAATACCCCAATATTTTCAGAAATTATGAAAATATCCCAAATTGGTAAAAATCTCCAAAATACACGGATTTTCTCGTTTCAAGTCCGATTTCAGCAAACTTTATACCGAAATGAAATTGAAGATGCAAGGAACGAGAATCTACCTTCAATTTCAGGATTCGTCGCAGTAATTGATCGGAATCGGTCCCGGAAGATCGGACCTCGGCCGGGATTGTTCGTTTTCGAATCTGACCAAAATTAGATCAAATTGAAGGTACAGCAAGCTTGCCCAAGACCCTAGGAATGTTTGGATTTAGCACCCACTCGCCGGAAAAGGACGAGATCGGCGGCGGCGCCTAGAGGAAGACGGCGGCGGCTGTGGGTGGCGCATGTGGCAGTCGTCGGAGCTCGGGAAAGTGCAGATCTGGTCGCCGGCGCGGTCTGAAGCTCGTGGTGGTAGCTGTGTCGTGCCACTCGTCGGCGATCGGAGTAGATCGGGGTGGAAAGGTCGCTGTCATGGTGGTTTTTTCTGAGACTTCGCGGCCATTTTTCGTCGTGCTCTGGTGGTTTCCTGGGTCAATCTTGGTACCAAAATGTAGATCGTCGCACCAGCTTTCCAACGGTACCAAGCACGCTCCCTAACTCCACCAGAACAGTGAGATCCAGCCGGCCAAAGGTGGTGTCGATACTGTGTATGGTTTGCGCGGTCTCTCAGTTTTGCTACGATTTTCGGCGATCTGGATCGTTTCACGGTGAACCACCGGTACGGGGAGGAAGAGGAGGTCGCCGGCTTCGATCTAAGGGTGGTTGTCGGCCAACTCCGGCCACGGTGTGGCGACTGCCAGCGTGGGAAGGTGGCTCGGCGAAGGGGGAGGGGAGGCATCGGGGGGGTGTGCGTGCGTGGGAAGTTTCCAGATATTTTAAGGATGCAGACAGGGGCAAAACGGTCATTTCTCACCCATAAATATCAGTCTTTGCCAGATTACCAAAAGCCCCCTCACACTAAAACGACCATAACTTCCTGGTCTTAACTCCGAATCAAACGTACTACTAGTCTACGGACTCGTATCGACAAGCTCTACGCAACGGTACCAAAGTCAAAAACGAAATATAACCACACGAAAAGTCAACCCTATGGCCTACTTAAGGTCAAACTGGTCAAACTTAAAATTTTTACTATTTTTCTCAAAACGGGATGTTACATATATATACTTTATAAATTAGTAATATATTCAAATTTTATATTATTAGGAAATATATAGTTATTGGGTTTGGATAAGTTTTTGCAAGTATATATATATATAGATATATATTACATGGTTATTTTCTTTAGAATAAATACATACATATTTATATATGTATTAAAAGAATACTTTATTTAATGAATTGAAGTAAATTTTGTGAGTGTTATCATTATTATATAAAGTTACAAATGAATTATATGGATGGTATGTTACTATATACTACTTGGACGATGGGGTATGCTGCCAAGTAGGAAGTTGATATGGTTGATATGTACTGCTTGGGTGATGGAGTATG
The DNA here is from genome assembly GCA_003254975.1 of Ochetophila trinervis. Classification (NCBI taxonomy): domain Eukaryota; kingdom Viridiplantae; phylum Streptophyta; class Magnoliopsida; order Rosales; family Rhamnaceae; genus Ochetophila; species Ochetophila trinervis. Next base: position 32,893 of record QANX01004194.1, on the reverse strand, counting down.
CCACCAAGTAAGAATGTTGATATTGTTTATGCATGGGTGATGGTTTATGCTGCCAAGCTGTAATTGCCAGGAATATGGAATTGTGTATATGTTTGTGAATATATGAAGGGACAAGGGTTTTTCACAAAAAATGTTATTACCCGCTCGGTATATGATGATTAGTTCACATATATGTCTGTGGCTTTTCACCAATGATTTAATTTTCAGCTTACCCGCCTGGTATATAATGATGGGTTCATATATATACGTTTTGTGGCTTTTCACTGGAATGTCCCTCATATATAATTATTATCTTGATATGTGTGTGTTGTTTTGTATTTCAAAGCACTTTGACATAAATAAAATAAAATAAATACATTATATATAAATATTTTGACATTTGGAAGATGAGCTAATTTCAAAAGGTATTGCATGTATCAACAAATATTCATATACGTCTATATATGGTTATAATATTATTTTCTTATTATAGTTGTTACTCACTAAGTATGCAAATACTCACCCTTTCAAAAATTGCTAAAAATATTTTAAGTAGTTCTTGGATTGTTAGGCGTGCTACTATTACTAATAAGCGCAGGAGGAACGAGTTAGAGGTAGCGTTAGTGAACTTAGATTCTATAAGATTATATGCTAGTTGTGTTGTAAATTGTAGTATATTAGAGAGATGTTATGTAATTAATATTTTTATATATTTATGTCATGGACATTATGTATATTAATGTTTTGATGTGGGATTATTTGAATTATGATAGAGTTTGGTGGATTGGAATATTGTGGAATTATTGTTTGGACTTGCATGTACTTGGAATTAAATTTTGGAATCTTATAAATACAGACCAAACTCTGTCGAAATTTCTGTTGAATTTTTTGGCAACTAGGAGTTTTGGTTGTGATTTTGTAAAAAGGTGGTTGTTGACTGCTTAGGAATTTAACCAGCATGATTAAATCTTGCAGGCAGGACTTGGGTAGTGTGGTCCTGTCATTCATTATCTAAACTGACTGGAAAATGTGGTAGTGGTGAAGAAGAAGAATAATAGAGTTTGCATCAAATTCACCGATTTGAGCAAGGCTTGTATAAAGATCATGATGCACCCGGACGACCAAGAGAATATGTCTTTCATGACCGATAAGGGAATTTACTGCTACGAGGTCATCATTTTGGAATGAAGAAGGCAAGGGCAATGTACCAGCAGTTTGTGAACCGAATATTCAAAGATCATATTGGAAAAAAGAAGGAAGTTTATATTGATGACATGCTGGTGAAGTCAGAAAATGCAAATAATCACCTTGATAAGCTCAGATAGACCTCTGATATATTGGAGAAGCACAGAATGCGGATCAACCTGACCAAGTGCACGTTTTGAATCTCAGCAAGGAAATTACTCGTGCACCTATTCACTTAAAGGAGGATAGAGGAGAACCCAGATCAAATAAGGTTGTTGATCGATATGCCATCGCCAAAGAGCAAAAAGGATGTGTTGAGGTTGAACAGAAAAATGGCTGCAATGAGTAAGTTTTATATCAAGGTCCTTGGACAAAGTGCCATAGGTTTGGGAAAATTTTGAATGGTATGACCAATTTTGAGTGGACGGATAAGTGTGAGTTGAAGAGTTACATTGGGTCACCTTCATTGCTAATAAAGCAAAACCCTGGGGACGTTTTTAAACCTCAATGAAGGTTTGGTTCTTCCCTTAGTATATTCATAATAGATGAATGTAAAAATACCCTTACCTGGCTTGCCAAACTGTAGTGGTACGATCTTTGTCTTTCGTCTTCTGTCCTCAAACATGCACAATAGCACAAATGTAAAGGTCTTAGGGCATCGGTGTGGTCTGACTTTCAAGTCAAAGAATGCTTATGAAGGCTAAAAAGAAAGTGATATATATATATATATACGTTTTGAATTCGAAATCCTTACCTCAATACCTTGGAGGGATATTTTTTGATGTCTCAAGCTTTTAGGTCTTCTAATCCCTTAAGAAAACCAGGCCCCTAACCTTAATAGGTTGAACCATAGGATCAGTGACTAGGATTGTTTCCTAATTTCATTGGAAATAAATCCATAGAGCAGTCTTTTAGGGATGCTCTATGTTTTGAAAGATACATGCTATTAAACCCTCATATGCATGCAACGAAGAGTCTCACAAGGGACGATCCATCTAAAACTTTATATAAAAGCCGGACAAATTTGAACAATAGACCTCACTCAGATGCCATAATGAAGGCTCGAACATTCGGACCAAAAGCACTTAAAAGCAACCATTTCAGTCAGAATCTAATTTACCAACACACTTTCTAGTTTTATAGGTTAGATTAATATATCTATAAACAAAACTATAAAGTGGGAAAAAAAATTAGGTAACTGGGATATGGATCACAATGTCATAAGTTATTTGTAATTGAACATTCAACAATTATTTTGTAAGGTCCACCTATTTTATTTAATGTTGAGCATGATTATAAGTTGTTCAAATTATATGCACACGCATAATAATAAAATGTGATATGGAATGTTATATACAATACATTCTCCTTTCAAGAAACTAGTTTAATGAGATTCAAGAAAACACTATTCACAAAAAAAACAAAAGATTCAAGGAAACAAGAAAGTGTTTGGATATGTTTGGGACATCTATTAAGGCTTAAAGCTTTGTTGTTGAAATGGATTCTAAAGTTGTGGTTTTTTGGATTCAAAGAGAGATTAATTATTTTATAACCTTTTTGAATTATTGTAGAATGCAAAGATCTTGTATTGAAAGCGAGTAATCTTATTTTATGATTTTTTTTTTTGAGTAATATCCTAAATGGGTTAAGAACTTTGTTTGTTCCCCTGGTGAATTTTTTGTAATTTTTATTTTGAGCCTTAGAATATTGGAGATTCTATGATTCAATTGTGAACACAATTAAATATCATGAAAATTTTGTTATTTTCTCGATCAATCAAATTAAATACAACTGGTTATTTATTTAATTATATATTCCTTACACCAATAAATAGAGGGTTTTTTTCATGTATTATCAACGATAATATAATGAAATTGTGGCCTTATATTTAGTGTGGTCTTGTAAATGTATATCAACATTTTATCAAACCATCTTAAATTTAATGTGTCTATATATATATATATATATATATTTATATATCTTATTTCTTAATATTTAAAAATTTCATAAAAAAATCAAAAAACCAAAAAGAAAAACAAAACAAAAAAATATTATTATCAAACGTCGAACACAACTTTATTTTACCTGTGAATACTTATGAATTGTTCTAGACTTGCCATGAGGCCCATGATAATCACGTTGTTCACGGTATATGACACCTTTCATTAAACTCTTTAAAAATAAAAATCGGAAATAAAATCAAAACAAAAACATAAAAACAAACTCTTTATAAAGATAAATGGGCTATTTCCCTAACATGAAAAGGGAAAATAAAAATCAATTAAGTTTGCGAGTTTGGAATGCATAACTATTTGAATGCCAAGTGTCATAACAATTTGAATGCCAAGTGTGAAAATTTTTCCCGATTTAACCATCCCAATCTACATTATTAATAGAATGGTTGACAATGGGGACGTGCTGGTAATATCACAAAATTTACTAATCCTTTCCATTATAATGGTCGTAAAAAGCCAGTTCTAACTAAAAAGATTCTGTTATTTATATAAAAATTCATAGAATATGTATACATACTGCTAGATACAACTATTTGAACCATACATAAAAAATAAAAATAAAAATAAGGGAATATCTAGAGCTTGCCTAATGTTTTGGGGACAAAGATTAAGGGCCAAGATCAGATAACAGATAAAATCATAAAGAAGTTGATTGCAAGCATTAAAATCCTCCATGTTCTTGAAATTTATAGCTTGGTTTTGGTCTAGCAGATTTAAGACATTACATGAGTCAGATTTCCAACAAACTGGTGGGATCTATTTAATAGAGTATTGTAACTATTGTATTGTTATCTTATGTATATGTATTTATCCTCTAGTTTCATATACCGAAAGTATAGGATAGTTAGTTTCATTCTTAGTTATCCTTTGTAACTACTAGTTGTACATGCTGTATTTAAACTACAGTTTCAGTAAATGAAAGTGATCTCTCTTTCTATCAAATCTCAAACTCTTATATGGTATCAAAGCTTTAAGTGCTCCAACGAGATTTTTTTTTTCTTTCTCTCATTTTTTTTTCTCATGGCAGCCACTCATTCCCAGTCCTCCTCTACCTCAAACACTATTGTGGTTAGCAGTGAACCTATTCTTGCTAACCGAACTCTTGTTGTTATCAATGTGGCTACCCAAGCACCACTCAAACTTACTGATTCCACCTATTTTCCATGGAAAAAGCAATTTGATGCATTGCTTATTGGATATGACTTGTCTGGTTTCATTGATGGAACATTACCTTGCCAATTACCGATTCTCTCCGGTAATACCAACTCTCCAAATCCGGATTATATCTTCTGGATTCGTCAAGATTCCTTGCTTTTAGGTGCAATTCTTGCATCTCTATCCAGAGAGGTCCATCAAGTTGTAGCTTCTGCTGATATGTCCAAGATTGCTTGGGAAAAATTAGCTTCTACATTTGCCAAACCATCAAGACCGAGGCTGCTGTGACTCCGGGAACGTCTGATCCGACCTCAAGGATCACGTTCGAAAGTGATCTCTCTTTCTATCAAATCTCAAACTCTTATACTATTTGTCTGTAAAATGTCAAAAAAAGCATTGTTAGAGGATAAGGATCTTTAATTCCCATTTATCTATCTCAATTCCTATACTCTAATTAAAAACATTATTATTTCATCAAAAAAAATTTAAAAACATTATTATATTGATAAAATAAATTAAGTTAAAAAATAATAATAACTACTTTTTAAAATAAGACGATACTCTTTTATTGGACAAATTTGATTTACAAATTTTGTGGCCTATCATTATTGTTTCAAAAATACTTCATGCACCTCTCTTTAGTTTGAAATTTTACCATTCTTGATCTTCTTTTCTTTTCTTTTTTCCATTTTTTGTTTCTCTTTTTTGACAACAAAGAAAGAAACTATAATCATGAAAATCTAGAAATTACAAAAGCAATGAACATTTAGTTTGGGCTACTGAACAGAGTCTAAGTGACTTGTAACTTTTTTTGTAGCCCATTCTTGAACTTTGTTCTGAACATTCTTTTTTCTTTTTTTTTTTCTTTTTCTTTTATGTAATCAGATTGAACCCATATGTTTGCATTAGGCTAGGGCCCAATAAATACAGGCCTACCATCTAAAACGGAGTTTTATTTTAAGGCTTTTTATACGAAAGCCTTTCGTTGGGAAAAGTATTAAAAAATAAAAATGAAATTGTACACATGTCTAGATCTGGCAAATTTCAACACGACCAGTTAACATGACACGAACACGGACGATTTTTATGGATTTAAGTTTGTCTGAGACGGGTTGGGTTGATAACGGGTCAACACGTTATGAACCCGTTAGACCCATTAAGGACCCATTAGTCCTTAATGGCATTTTAGTAATTTATTAATAAAGAAAACTTAGTTTACTAATAAAAATAGATGTAGTACAAGTTTTATTATGTACAAGAGATTGACTTTTTAGAAATGAAAGTAATTTACATTTACATTTATATATATTACTATTTTTTAACTTGAATATTTCTAATTTTATTATATATTCAGTTTTAGATGATGTCATTAATTTAGAAAAACTCACAGAAGATGCCATTATATCGAGTGTTGAACAAGCTAAATTAGGACAATGCTCTAACACATTTTCTATTGATGATTAGATGTATTGAAATTTAAGTGGTATGCATTATTTTATTTTTCTATATCAATTTGGATAATAATATACAATTTAACTTTTTTTTAGGTGTTTTGTCTTTGAGGTTGTGCTCATTATGGTTGAAGATGTCATATGCATCGGATTGTCTATGCAAAAAATAAAAAATGTGGTTGAAATTGAATATATTTAAGTATTATTGTTATTTCAAACAATATTGTTTTAAATTTTTATTATTCATTTGTAGAATGATTTAAGTATTATGTTTGTTTGGTTTGTTATTTTTTAATATGTATTAAGTATGTTGTTTTAGTTTTTATTTTTGATTTATAAAAAGATAAATATTTATGTTTATCTTTGCTTCATTATTTTTTAATATAGACTATGAATTATAAATCAAATTTATTTTTATTTTTTTAAAAATAATTTTGAAAAAAGTTAATGTGTTAACGGATTGGATAATGGGTTACAAGATAATTTCATGAACGGGTTTGGGTTTACATATTTCAACACGAAAGCTTAATGAGTTGGGTTTGGATGAGAAAATTTTGACACGAACAATAATATTACACGACACGAACACGATACGACAAGACACGTTGCCAAGTCTATTCACCGGTGCAATGAAATAACATTTCATGCCTTTTTTTTATCTATCTATGTCTATCTAGTATCAAATTCAAAATATTCATTATACTTCGCTTTTTTTCTCTATCTCTTTATTTCTCGTTATTTCTCAACAAATGTTTAGAGAGAATACAAAAGGAAACAAAAAAAAAAGGGTTTTCATTTCTGAAAAATCAAGCAAAAAAAACTTAATACCCAAGTCTTCACACAAGCATTAGATCAAAAAACAAAACAAAAATAATTAGAGAAATAATAATTCTGATCTTACTGGATGGGAATGCACATTTTAAAAGGTATAAATTTGTATAGTTTTGAAATTTATTTGAATAAAATATATGAAGAAAATTTTAAAAAAACCATGTCAGTCTAAGATTGAAAACGACACTTCTCCCTCACCTAAAAAAAAGTGGGCATTATTTCAAACTACATATGGGCAGAAAAAATTCCAAAAAAAAGAAAAAAAAAATTTGTATAGATGCCCACCTCACCAGCCCATTAACTATCTATGCTAATATTTTTTTATATATTCATGTATACCATGTCACCACTTTCAAATTTATATTACCCATTTTAACCCTTATTTAAAAAAACAAAAACAAAATTATTTGCCTCTTCACCTTCCCTCCCAAACCCACAATATTGTATCGTTACTTTCTCTCCTCTATCATCATTTGTGTTTTCTGCTATTTTTTACAATCTCCCATTCTTAACCTCCATTTTCACCACCATTTTCACCATACATAATTGAAAATGATGACCTCGAAAAGGACTAAGGCACCTCTAATAAAATCAAAATTTCACCCATCGTGAAACCCACTTAACAGAAACATTAAAATCCCCCCAAAAGCCCATAAAAATCCACAAAGTTTCACCATTTGTGGATACTATTTCATATCCGAAGGCTAGTCTCAGATATTTTCTGAGGGTGAGCCTTTGCTGTCTGCAATAGTGGGGTGCAGGTATTAAAACCTTCCAAGGGAATGAAGACACTAAGTTTTCCAAAGAAGTAAAGACACTAAACCTTCCAAGAGAGTTAAGACACTAACCCTTCTGAAGGAGTGAAAACATTAATCTTCTGAGTGAGTGATTAAAGTTTCGGACACTCGTAGTAACTCTGAAGCTTTAAGCATACCATGTGGCTCGAAAGTCCGAGCCATCAAAGAATGAAGAAGGTTTCCGAGGCAACAATGAAGCCAAGAAATGCTGAGACAACAATGTCCAAGACATATGTCCTAGACAAGAAAGGCTGAGCAAAGTCAAAAGCTGAAATGCGCAAATGACGGAGGCCAACATGTCCGAGTCTTCGACTAAAGTGTCTCAGTATAAAATATTTGAGGCATCCTGAGCATGTGTCTCTTTGAAACTATATGAGGCTCCTTGAACATGTGACTCCTTCGGAACTGGCTGAGGCATCTTTAATACGTGTGAAGGAAGCTCAAACGTCATTTCTGAATCGTTCTAACACTCTGAAATAAAGTGAAATGTCAACTGTAATTGTTCCGTGCTCAGTTAATTCTCAAAAAATTGTGGAAATTAATCATCATCAAAATCATTTATTAGACAGTTATAAATTTATAAAAGCATGACTTAGTGTTAAGAGCTAAAATGGAAAGATATTCTAAATGACATAGAAACTATTAGAAAATAAAAATTACTTTTTGAATTACGTTCTCTTTTTCCTTTGAATTACTCAATACATACAATGTTGCGCCACTACAACTCATATTCCTTTTTATTTTTCTAAATAAATTAATTTTTAAAATACTATTTTATTAGGAAAATGGATTAGGAATGTCATAATCTAGCAACGAACAACCACTCACATAAACTCAAAAAATGTCTTATCCAATATTAGATTGTTTTTTTTTATAATTATAAAAGGACCTATCCGTAGCGAGGTCATAGGTCCAAAAAGTATTTAGCGAGTGGACTGACCCATGCATCCTTTTAACCTGATAGTAGTCTGCGATGGGAGCTCATGTCGCTAAAATCTCCCTCCCTCTCGTGCGATAGCAGCGGAGATGAGCACTTGAGTTCAAATGGGGCTACCAGTACTCGAATATCAACTCTCGTACTCTCAAATATGAAAGATCGGCTGGCTCCTACCACTTTGCTACACCCTCAAGTGCTATCCAATATTAGATTGTTAAAGCACCACTTTGCTTCTCTTTTCATCTTTTTTCTTTTTCTTTTTTCTTTTTTTTTTTTGGTTGAATACACCCTTTTCCTTTATGAAAAAAAATGAAAGCACCACTTTGAGGTGGAGGATCAAAAAGAATTTTTTTTTTAAATAAAAAATTGGACCAAAAAAAATAAGTATATACCTTTAATATCCCTTCTACGTACGGAACAACACATATGGCATACATTTTACATTTTACAGGCTGTATATTGAATGAGAAAAATTAAGTATTTTCTGGATCAACTATTTATATCAATTTTTTTCATTAAAAATTTACCAAATTGAAAAAATAATTTTTTATGTGTATTTTAAAATAATTAAATTATATTTTTTCAATTTAATATTTTAATTTGTTCTATCTATTTTTGCTAGATAATATAATTTTAATGGAAGAACTTTATAGATATAGATAGTCCAAAGACCATCTAATTTTTTATTTTTTTTTCTGTATATTGCGAGAGCTAACAACCTTTTTGAGTCTTAAATTTTTATTTCCATTGTCCAACGAAAATAATTTTTAAAAAATTAACCCAAAATTTATTTTGATACCATATTAAAGAACTAGCTTTTAGGAGGTGAACAAAAAATGATTTATATAACTTTTAACATAGATTAATTCATTTACAATTAATGAAGCTAATTAAATGAGTAAATCTATGAGTAGTCCATTCGAGTTGCTATCAAAATAAACCACAGGCAAAACATGCATTATAAACTTGATGTCTTCCAATTATTATATATAGTGTATAGTTTTTAGTTGGAAAGCTTTATACGAATTAGTGTTTTATGCTACCACATCCTAAGTTTTATAATATATTTTATAAAACAAATAAAATAAGACTTTGGACATGTACATATAAGCTAATCAATTTAAAGATATATTAATTAAATAATGGCACCTAGTAACATGGAATAAATTGGTTGCAAATCAACATCCACACCATAAGAACAGAGAGAAAGAGATTGAACATGAATAAAGGTGATGTACTGATCTTTAATTTAATTTGTGTCAATATCATTTTCACTTTTTTTGAGCAAATGCAAAGATATATTAGGTCTGACACATTGACATATTGAACTCTGTTTATGTCGTTTCGTTTCATATTCGTATCAAATTTTTTTCATCTAAATTTAATCTTTTAAGCATTCATGTTTAATTATATTTGTGTCATGTCGTGTCGTGCCATGCCATGTTTAATTTTATTTATGATATGTTAAACATCTAAAAAATATCAACATATTAAAATTCCACATAATTAATAATTATGAATTTAAAATATGTAAAATATTATAAATTATAACTATATTAAATATTCATTATAGTTAAGGAAAATAACATGTATTACAATTGTCAATTTTAAATGTTTAAAACATTACAAACCAAACTAAAATTATACATCCAACATAAGTAATAGAAAAAATAGAATCTAAAACAATATATCAATATATAAATTGATATAAAATTTGTCACTTTCCAATGAAATGAAAAATCAATTTCATAATTTTTAAAAAATAAAAATAAATAATGTAAAAAGTTAACTATAAAGTAATAATTAAATTAATAATATTTTTATCGTGACATATCTTGTTAATGTGTTCCAACCAATTTTTTATCATGTTTTATCGTGTGGTACTGATATCAACCAGATCCGATATCTCATACTCAAACCTGCTATTATCTTGTCGTATTGTCATACCGTATAGCATTTTGCTAGGCCAAAAATATATGCGTATATCCAATTAGTATTGTATTACATGCATGATGTATAATAAAATTATTCAGTAATATACTAAAATAAATGCTACATATACTAAATATTAATCAAATTTATTTACCAAATAACATGTGATAAAATATTATTAGATGACATATTGATAGATGACATTAGGGGTGGGAGTCGGTCAGTTTCGGTCGATTTTCCGGTCAGTTTTTCGACGAACCGATGTCGTAGGTTTTAGTAAAATGACCAACAGCTCACCGATTGATCATCCTATATAACCGGTGCAAAACAGCATAGATAATGGTCGGTCGGCATCGATTTTCTACAGAGGTCGGAGATTGGTTTGAAAAATCTACTTCATCGCGGAAGGAGAGAGGTGTGCCACTGTGTCATTCGCCGGTTGTGCTTTGTCGCGAAAGGAGAGAGATCAGCGAAGAGAGAGGTTAAAAATCGAATAAGGATGAACCGAGTCACCGCAGCATTTGAAGAAGCGTCGAAGCCATACTCAGAGGAAATGGAAGAAGCTAGGGCCGGCTGAGAGGGGAGGGATAGGGTAAATGATTTTGGATGGCTGAGATTTAATCTCAGAAGGTAAGGTGTCAAACATCTTAAGAGTTATGAGTTAGACCGGTTCGGTTCGGTCCTGTTCGGCAAAAGTATTAATGAAAACCGGTCACCGAACCGGTCAAGCCCGATTTTCCTTCACTCTCAACCGAACCAAACTGGCCACTTGGATTTAACCGGACCGAACCGAATTAGACCGGTTTAGTCAGTTCGGCCAATTCAGCTGTTATTGCCCACTCCTAAATGACATATTTATATAATAAGTGAACATTTAAATGGATAATTTATCCCCAAAAAAAACTCTTAAATAGATAAATAAATTAAAAAAAAAATCAATTAAATATTGACATGTCATCTACTATATCATTTAGTAAATATAACTCTAGTATTATTAATATACTAAAGGCATCGGCTTGTTTATTAATTTTATTTACCAACTAACATGTAAACAATATGGTAAATTTAACTAATTTATTTTAGATTTCACTTGTTAATTTAAAAATTTACATATTGGCATGTATTTCTCAAGTGATATTAATCCAATTAGTTTGCCACTAAAATCTACGCTAAAGTCGTGAGTTTGAGACACTAAAATGGAAAATTTAAATTTTTTTATATTTCATTCCTTTTTGAAATTATAAATACTTAATGGTATGTATTTAAAACAAATTTAATATTTAATTTGTAGGTTTATTCAAAATTAACTGAGGAGCAAATTAATAAAAATGTAATTCAGAATTTATAAATATATAAATAAAGTGGGACCTTGGGCAGTAGAAGGTTATAAGGATATAATTAAATGCATCACATGCTTGTCTAAAGTAACATTGTGAAAGACACCCACCCACGCCCTTTTAATTTCCCATCACGTAATTATCAACAAAAATTCCCATCATGTAAAAGCATGCTTTTAATTTCTCATGGCCCTACTACTTATGACTCCTGTGTGTGAGTGAGAGATAAAAGAGTGAAAGATATTTCTACTATTTTTGCTAACAATAATGTTAAAATTATTAAAATATTTATCAATTTTATTATTAAATAATAAATGATAATATTTAATTAATTTAATTTTTTAATCATTTATTTATTTATTTTAAAATTTATTTATCTATATTTAAATTACATAAAAATACTAATTTATAATATTTTAATACATATTATTTAGTAAATAAATTTGGTAAATATTTTGCTACTTTGAGCATTTATGGTTTGCTAAACAAAATCCACTATAAGACTCTAGGCAAACATCAAATCCTGTACAAGACTGTAAACATCTAGATTTTGACCCCTAAGAGAAAAATATATGTAATCTATACCATAAAAAAAAAATTATGGGCAAATTCTTTTTTTTTTGTAATAATTAAACCTAGTAAATTCTAACCCAGTTTGTTAACATGACATGAATATATCTGCATTTTTATGGATTCAAATTTGTATATAACGGGGTGGGTTGGTAACGAATCAATACATTAATGACCCATTATGTTAACAAGTCTTAACGAGTTGACCTGTAAAAAATCCGTTAAAGTTTTTTTTTTTTTTAATTGCCTAGACAATAAAATTTTATAAATTGAAATAGAAGATTTAAAAAGAATAGCATATTTATGATTTATGAATACTTACTTAACTTGTATATCTATTTTTTCTATATTTTGCAAATCGTATGACTATGTTGTTTTGGTTCATTGTAAATATTAATTTTCAAATTTTATTAGAATGGAAGTAAATTGATATATCTTTGTGTGAAGCTATTTGATTAGATATGTAATGTCTTTTAACTTTCTATTTTTTTTGCCCGTAGGTTGGACCACACATAAAATTCTATGAAAAAGCTTATAATTTTAGTGCAAAATGCTGTGTAAAAGCTTAAATTTTAATTTTGTATGATTATTATTTGAATCAGTATTCTCCATCTCAATTAGGTCTTATATATTTGTCATCTTATATATATATATATATATATATATATATATTGTATTTGTATATCTGAAGCTTTCATATTCATATGGTTGCTCCACGCTTTTGTTGTCATTCCAATGTTGTTCTTAGGACACAATTAATTTTACATTTTTGTTTTTATTTCTCTGTCTTCTTTTGTTATTTTTATCTATGATAGAGAAGTTATAGTACACTATGTTTCATCTTTTTTGCTACCTTTAACAAAACGCATTGTGTTTTGTTATTTTTTTAACATGTATTAAGTATGTTATTTTAATTTTTATTATTGATTTATAAAATTATGTGAGTATTATATCATTTATACTTGTGTTTATTTATATTATCTATTAACTATTAATAAGTATTTTTTTATTTAAAAATAATAATTTGTAATTAAGTTTACTAGGTTAACCGATTGAGTAACGGGTTACACGATAATTTAATGAAGGGTTTGGATTTGCAAATTTCCACATAAAAGCTTAACAGGTCAAGTTTAGGTAAAAAAAATTTAACATGAACACAAATCAACAGAACACGAATACGAAATGACATGACACATTATCAGGCCTAGTAATAATTATGGGCTAACTCTATATGTGCATATATTATACATAAAATGCATAAAATAAAATGTGAGTTCAATTACTATATTGCCCAAGCTTGTCTTCCCGAACCAAACTTAGGCAATATATATGTACAAGTAAAATGCATAAACTAATTCTATATGCGCATATATTATACAAAACTTGATATGCAGGAAGCATACGACCACGTTGATTGGAATTCCCTTGATCAAAATATGATCCAATTCGGTTTCTCGACAAAATTTATAAGTCTCTTGGATCAATGTTTGTCTGCAGATTCTTTATCCATTTTCCTTAATGTTAACGTATTTGATAATATCAAGCTCAAAGAGGGATTTGTCAAGTTGATAATCTCTCCTCTTTTCTGTTTGTTATCATGTAAGAGTTGCTTTCTCGTATGCTTTATAATTTGGAAATTGGAAGGGAACATTCATGGGATCAAGATTGCTGGTACTAGTCATTCTATTTCTCATCTATTTTTAGCAAGCGACATTATGATTTCTTGCAGACCTAACCAAAAAGATATTGAGAATATTATTGAGTGTTTAAGAGTGCTTTTGGAGCTGGAATGGGCAAATGGTTAATTATTCCAAATCTTGGTGTATGTTCTCTGGCAATACTAAGGGCAATGAGAAAGCTAATATCAAGAACCTCCTTAATATGAATGATTTTACCAAAGACTGTATTTGGATAACCCCTTATGTGTGGGTAGAAACAAGACTGCTGCTTTTGATTAGTTGTACAAAAGAATGAAGTCCAAGCTCCAAGGATGGAAAGCCAAGCTCATTTCCCATGCTGGTCGGTGCACACTTGTAAAGACAGTGATCTCTGCTACTCCGAATCATACTATATCTTCTTGCCTTTTTCTTTTTAACTGGAGCAGGAAGGTGCATTCATTGCCTCAAGAGTTCTTATTGCTCATGCCCCCAATGGCAAGTTCTTTTGTCCGGTTTCTTAGGACAACATTTGCAAGCCTAAATATCTTGGTGGCCTGGGCCTGCATAAGATGGAAGAGGTGAATAAGGCTTTAGTTTGTAAAATTGGTTGGTTTTTGATGTCCCAATGATGGTGGTGTTGCTCAAGGGGCAGGTAGTTTGATGAGCGTTTGGTAGAGCTTCTTGATTCAAGAACCATTGCTAAGATTTAAAAAGAAAAGAAAAAAAAAGGAAAAAAGAGAGAAAATTGGGTTGATTCGATGACTATGGATGTCCTCATTTGGTAAGGGGAGAGCAAAGGCAAGTTTAGTGCGAAGTTAATTTTTAAATTAATATAGACAGAGGCTGTTCTAGTCTTTAATTCTTTCATGGAAGTTCTTGTTGTCCTCTAATTTACATGACAGACTCAAGCTTTTCAAGTGGAGGTTTGCAAGCCATTGTCTACCTTTATTTAATAATCTTTTAACCTGTAGTATTAGGATCCCTTTTCTTGAATGCCCTTTTCAGTTGTAACGCTGTGGAAAATGAGTGCCATTTATTTTGGAAGTGCCAGGTGGTGAAAGTTCTAAGTTTGCTTCTCACTGGTGCATTCGTTGGGATGCTATCCAAAGGGATGATTTAGATGTGATTTTGGGATGTCTGCAGAACCCTTTTGACTGTTAACCTATGCATAGGGAGGACTCAGATGATTTCTTTCTTTTTGATTTGGTGCTCCTTGACCATATTTGGTGTGTTAGGAACTCTTTTGTATGTGAAAGGAAGCCTTTCACTGTGGAGAAGAGTGAGGCTCATCAATTCCAAGTTTGAAAATTTTTGTTCTTTCTCCCCTTTGCCCCTCTGGCTGGCGCAGCGATTGGGTCTCATTCTGGTTGGGTTTTCCCTCATGCTAATGTTGTTAAGCTGAACAAGAATGTTGCAGATTTTGGCTTTTTGTAGTGCAGAGTCGTTTCTAGGAGTGTGATGGCATGGTGCTTAGAGTTCTCGTGGTAAATAGTTGACGTAAAACCATGGGCACGAGCAAAATCGTCTTAAGATTTAGAGTTCAACTCTACTCTCCGTCTATATTTTATTTTTCTATAATTTTTACTTTTTTATTTATTATTGGATACCATCAATTTTTATATATTATATTGCTTAAATAAAAGTTTAATCATCTTTGTATTTATATATTATTTGGTATAATGAATTACCATACTGTCCAAAAAAGAAAAATGCAAAAGAAAATTGCTAATCCTGCTTTCAACCAAAATGGTTATACTTTTTTTTTCCTTTTTTGGTAAAAACCAAAATGGTTTATACAAGGCTAAGCAAGGGAATATTTCTCTTGAAATATTATCCCACTTATATTATATATATATATATGTATGTATATATTTGCTATAGCCCAATTATAAGCTTTCCAACAAAAAAAAATTTATTTTATTTTATTTTTGAATTTATTTTAAAAAAAATTATTTTACTTTGAATTTTATAACATTTGAAACTATTGAATAAAATTAAATAAATAAAAAACCATACAAAATACAACAATCGAATATTATATGGTATTTTAGTTATATTTTTTTAATTATTATTATTTTTTAATAATTTTTTAAATTTATAACATTTATAAATATTTAGTAAAAAAATAAAAAATAAAATATATATATATATATATATATTAGATTTCGTAACCTTCTCAACTATTAAGTTTTATAGCAAAATCCATTCATGTAGGGGTGTGTGGAAATTACCTAATCTTCTAAGGATGAAGTCATCTAAAAACTAATTACCAAAAGAAAGTCATTTAAAAACTTTATCCGATGCATTCCCCAAGACTACATATATACATGTATATACTTATACATTAGGAGAGGCAAAAAAATAAAATAAACAAACTCTTCGGTATATTGCTAGCTATACATGTATGTCCCTCTTTTGGACCCACTTAATTATATAATTATTTTTCTGCAGTGCAAGAACAAAGTCCGAAATCTCATGAATGCACCTTTTTTTTTTTTATGAAAAATCATGAATGCACCTTTGGTTTCACATCCGAAGTGAAAAGAAATTTTGTTAAATCATACTGTCACTCTCCCTTGTAGACTTTAACCTCTTTAATTATGGAAATTTTGCTATTATATAAAATGGTCGAAACAAAATTTCAAAAGCAAATTGAAAGAAGGTAGGAAATTGGTGTCTGTTATGTTTTTATCAGTCTCTCATTTTCACTTTGCACCCATATGAAGCAACTTCTTTGTTTATGATTTTGATATTGATGTTGTTGACTCTTTTTTAGTTAAAAGAATCCCCAATATTTGTCATTTTTATCTGGCTCCACCCTATTAATTAAAATTTTCATTTGTTGAACATGTTAAATTAACTAAAAGTTTATTGTCTTGTGTATAAATTTTTGTTCTCTCAAAACTATCTTCTAAATTATAAAATACAGAATGATCTGATTAATTTACTTTGTCCAAGTTTCATTGTCTGTAACTAGTTTTTTTTTTTTTCTATTTAAATATTCTGTAATAAATAAATAAATATTACATATACATAAACTAGTTTTCTTGCGTGCTTTGCACGCAAAAGTTATATATATTTTGATATATGTTTTAGTTTTTTACATGAATTTTTATATAAATATTTTACAAAGTATCATAATAACCCATCAATAAGTTAAAAAAAAAATAAAGAAAATAATAAAGTAGGAAAAATAAATCACCGGAACAAAAAGTAAGATATAAAAAAGTTGAATTGACGCTAGGGTCCTATTCAGCTTTTGGTATCTTGTCTTTTATTTATTCAACTCACTTATTCTCTACCACAGTAAATCTCTAAATCACATCTATATAATCAAATAAAAAATAAAAAAATTTAGATTTTCGGGATGAGAAAATTTTCATATATATATATATATATATAAAGCGAATTTTGTTATAAACTTTAACAGTTGGAGATGATATGGAGCCCGACTGTTGTTCATACTAAAATATTCAAACAAGAAAAATGAGGGTCCAAATTAATATAATGGATTATAACAGACCGAAGATCTGAGATTTCAAAAGTGAGGTTCAAAAGAATCAACAATTTAATGACAAAGAGTACTTGGATCTTATAATGTTTTATAGTATATTCTCCTCTTTTGCCAAACTTTTTCCCATCTATCTTGATCAAGACAGAAACCCTAGTATTTATAGGGGATCTATCTATAGCCACGTTGATCTAGCTCTTAGCATTAAACTCACCACCAGAGCATTAAACGCTCATAGATTTGGTAGATAAAAACATGGAAAGAATAATAAATGAAGTGTGTTAATGTGCAAGTTGGAGCCATACATAAGCTGTGGTGGTCACATATGGCTTAGTTAATGAGCTTGTCGACGTGGAGTCCATTCGGACATGAGTTTACTAGCAAGCTTTATTCATTGTTCCTTTCGGAGCAGAACAGAGCTATAACTAGAAACTGACAATATCCTCTAGTATATAGGTCATGCATGATAGGCTTTTCGCCCAACTTTTATTATGGAGCTCATTAAGTGCTTTGGGCTTTAGGGCCAAGCTCCTAATCTTGATTTTAACCCATACAATTTGCTATTTTCCCCTTCCCCGCCATTTGCAAGAAAAAGGCGCGTCTGCTCGAGGAATTTGAAATGCTTGGATTCTTGAGAGACTTACCTCAACCTTGAGGATGCCCTGGCCATGGCGAGTAAGACTTTGGTAGCTCGAGACTTCGCTCGGATGGATGGTACATCCGAGAAAAGTGTTTGTTGGGATGGTGCAAAATGCCTTCAAGGTAAGACAGTTGGTGTTTGCAAAAGGGCTTTCATTTTCTTCAATGTTATTACCATGTATCATTACTTTCATGCAGGTGGTTCAGGTTGCTTTCTTCTTGCAGCAGCATCATAGCGAGGTGTCGTTCAATCAGTAAGAAATAAAACTGCAGATGCTGACCGATGACCTCGAAATGACTCCAGCTACGCGTTGGTTGGCCAAAAATAGGGTTGTAAAGGCGCAGCTACAGTGGAAGGCCGCCTAGTCAAGGATTGTTATGCTGTCAACAAGCTTAGAAGAGGTCGATGTGACTAGGGAGTAAGCCATCAACTAGAAGAATGAGGCTTTGAGTCTTTTTGTGGTTGCCAACACGAAACATGAGATTACCAAGAGTGTGCTGCAATCTATTCAGAAGGAGAACATCGAGGTGAGGTGGAGAAGCGACAGAAATTGGCCGAAAGTTCCTTTCTGAAAGGATGGTCGGAAGCCAAGGTGTATTTCTTCGATGACGATAGTCCTTTGAAGAAGCTTAAAGAGGGTATGCCACTTAAGAACACACAAATGAACCAGGAAACCTCAAGTTGCTTAGGATATAAGCAGCTTCCTGCGTCCTCCAGCCTACTATAGCCTCATTTATCCTATTTAGACGGATGCTTATGATATTCCGCAGAAGGAAGTTTCTAAACATGCTTGCCCTAACTAGGATGGTGGGTCAAAGGCCTCCCCCCAATCATGAACAAGCTAATATATCCAAAAAAAAAATTTGCATTTCTCTCTTTTTCTTCTTTTTATTTTATTTTATGTATTTTTCAATTCAAAGAGCCAAGTTATCTTTTAAGACAATTGTTGTTATGTAATTCCCACCACTTAGGTGGCAACAATTTATATTTTTATATGCATACTTTCTTGCTATTTGTGCCTCTTTTTAAGTTTATTCCCATTTGTGTGGCCTTAACATAGATAGAAGGTGATGTGATGTTGGTCTGAACATCACCTTCAACCCATTCGCCAAATGCTAGTGAGAGTAAAGTCAGTAACAACTTGGTCCGGTCAAAGATCGAGGATAGGTCCAGTCAGAGATCAAGGATCGGGATTTCAAGAAGTTGGAGCAAAGAGAAAGATCATCAATTGCAAAGGTGTCAATCGGGCTCAAAGAGAACATAAGGAACTCTTTCGTGAGCTTAGTAACCATGTGGCGATAAGCATTTTGATTTCGCCCCCCAGTCAAGTTACAATCAGTAACTAAGAAGTTATGTGGACGAGTGAAATGTTGGCCATGTCCTGGACAAAGATAATTCAAGCTCACTAGCACCGGCCTAGCTCTAGTATTGGAAAGATCCCATTTTTTATTTTGGTCTTGAGTTGAATCACATGATCAACTCTTTTATGAGTGAAATGTTGATTCATCTAGAATCTTTGTAATAAATACACACACACACACACACACACACATATATATATTCATAGTTATATTATTTTGAAAGGAAGTGTTTTAGTCTGCACGTCCTTGCAATTTTCATTAGAAATTAATGGCCATCCGTTCGAAAGAAACATAGGTTTTTACGTATGAATTTATCTTGATGAAGGCTAAAGTGAACTGTGGCATAGATAATAATTTTTTCTAGTAGGATCTTATAGAGATGAATGTACAGGTCTAAACTTGTCTAAGAGGTTACACGAAAGTCGTCAACAAATAAAACTCTTGGTTTTGTCCTTTGAATCGTCTCGAGGAAAACTCTTAGTTCTAACCTCGAAATTGTTAAGGAAAACTCACGGTTTGGACCTCAGGGTTGTCGAGGAAAACCCATGGTTTAGACTTAGGTTGGATGCCTTTCGAGAGAATAATTAAGTCTCGACCCCCAGGTAAGGATCTGCCAGGACGAGGTTGTGAGGTTAGTATGGTTTTAAAAAGAGTTTTTTTTACACCTATTTTCCAATTAAAACTGTACTTGTACTTTAGTTTCACTGGCATGAAGATGTTTACAAGTCACTGGGTAACGACTAGTTTATAATCATTTGACCCCCAATAATACAAATTTGTTCGGTTTTAGTGGTAGTATTTTTTAAGTTGATTGCACTCTAATTTTTGTGGACTTTTTTTCTGTTCATGTCCTGTAGTTTATATGAGACAGGTCTTGTGATGTCCTGAATCTAGTAAGGCCTTTCCCATATTACAATAAGTTTGCCAGTGTTTCGATATTGAGTATTTTGGAACAAATTCGTCTCAATACGAGGTCTCCGATGTTGAACTGTCTGGGTTGGACATTCCTATTATACACTTTTACGACTTGATCTTTGTAATGTGTGATTCTTATCGCAGCATGTTCCCTTTTTTCATCACGTAAATCCAATTTGAAGTGCATGGCTAAGCTGTTAGCTACTATGTCAAATTCACTGTACGAAATAAAGAAATACAGAGCTCTACTAGTATGACTGCTTTCATACTGTATATTACGGCAAACAGAGACTCCCTAGTGCTCCTTCGGGCGGATACTTTGTTTTCCCAAAGAACTCCAAGTAGCTCGTTCGGCCAGTTTTCTTTAGTAAACTCCAGCCGCTTTTATAAGGCAGCTTGTTGGCAGCTTTGGCTTGTCCATTTGCTTGAGGGTGGTAGGGGTCAAAAATTGCATATGAATGTTTCAAAAGTCACACAGTTTCTTTAATGAACCAATCGGAGGAACGTGAAATGAACCAGTTGAGTACGATGATCCGACCGGCTAGATTTTGTATATCTTTTTTGTTGGCAAGTGGAGACCTATCAAGGATTGCCTTAATTTGACTTAAGTCTGCCAAAATTCCTCTTCTTGATATGAGATTCCCCAATAACTTTTTTGAACTTACTATGAATGAACACTTGGCAGGATTGTGTTTCATCTTGAAGTGATGCACGATTCGAAAAGTCTTCTCAAGATACGAGAGGTGCTGATGTGACTCATGCAATTTTACTAGAATATCGTCAATATATACTTCCTTGGTTATTCCTAGATGATCGGCGAACATTTTGTTCATCAATCGCTAGTACATGGCTCCGACGGTTTTTAATCCAAATAGCTTGACTCTATAACAGTAAGTCCCTTGTTTGGTTATGAAATAAATTTTTTATTCTTCTGCAGGATCCATTCGAATATGATTGTAACCAAAGAAGGCATCAAAAAAATTCAGCCTCTCATGGTTTGTTGTAGCGTCAACCAGCATGTTGATTTGAAATAGTCTTTTGGGCAAGCTTTGTTTAAGTTAGTGAAATCAACGCATATTTTTGGACTACGACCGAGTTGGAGAACCATTGTGGATACTTTGCTTCTCATATGTGTCCTACCTTGAGAAGCTGACACATGCGGGCGTTGATGGCTTGGTTAGCTTCAGGACAAAATTTTCTATTTTTTTGCTTAACAAAAGAAAAGATCATGTTGACACTTAATTTACATGTGATCATTATTTCGAAGATACCGACTAGGTCCTCAATTGACCATGCAAAACAGAACTGGTTTTTTTGTAGGAATTGGCTTGGAGCTTCTACATTCAACACTGAGCTTCGTACTAATCCAGAGCTCCGTCTCGGGTTTTGACTGGTAAATTTAGACCTTTTGAAGATCTTTCCTTTTTGCTACTATCTCCTAATTAATGGAAGAATTGCAGGCTTGTTGATCCCCTACAAAGGTATCCAACAAGGGATCTTATCTCCCCCATCTCTTCATTTTGTGCCCTAAGTTTCTCTCCAATTTATTTCATTTGAAAGAGAAAGTTGGGAATTTGCATGGAATTAAGATGGATCATAATGCCTCATCTATTTCTCATTTCATGTATACGAATGATCTCTTAGTAATGTGCATGGCTAATATGGGAAAAGAAAGGTAATTAATGGTTGTGTCGCTAATTATTACTCTTAGGCTGGCCAAGAAATAAGTTTGAGAATTCTAATGTGTTGTTCTCAAAGAATTCGAAACACTTTGACAAAAGAGCTATTAGAGAGGTCCTTGGTCTTAAAGATATTGACAGGACCCAACCCTACTCGATCATGCCTGCGTGACTTAATGTTTCCATTAAGCCACAAGCATTCGTTAAAGTCCGATAAGTCACTTTTTCAAACGAAAAAGAACCAACAGACCGAAAGGTTTTCTCTACTACCAAAAATTTTATTAGAAATTTTGGCAGCATTTCGGCTGTTTCTAACACTCCCCAAAATGCTAAAAGTCATAACCTGCAGGGAAAAACATTTCTATACAAAATTTATACTACCAGCACGTCTTTCCCACACAAATAAACCACATTTCAGTACACAACTCAACACTTAAACAAATATATTGTCTAAGTATGGTGTAGCTGGACTCAGTCTAAAACTGAGCTGCCTACATACCCTTTCTACAAGGGATCAAGCTACCTGTAGTTCCGATCGCATATTCACGTTAAATATGTCGCATCAGATACAATTACTATTAGCCTTTCCTAAACAATTTAACAGAATATAACTTACAGCTTGGGGGCATGATTCCTCGCCCAAGCTAGCAACACCCTGCTTGGCGGCATAATCCCTCGCCCAAGCAGCTCTCAATCACAAAAATCATTTATTCTAGGGAACCATAACACAATATATAATTCTACACAATAATATATAAATTCCACACATCATTTACTAACAATTTAATATCACAGACAATTCAATACAAATACTCACCGACCAAATCCACAATTATTTCCTTAAAGCCAAATCAGCTTTCACACAACCAAACTGCAATTCAGCTAATTTCAACCCACAACACTCTTAGTAATTATTTAGTATTCACAGAACTCAGTCACAAATATAAATATGTATATATATGTATATATATTTATACCACAATTCAACTCTCAATCATAACAATTTAATTAATTTAACAATAACCACACGTTGTGCATTAATCAATTTACACCCAATTTCCATATTTTCAATCACAACAATTCAATTTAAAATAAACATTCACAGCAATTACCAAACATAATTACACACATCCTACATTATAATCCTGGTATATCAATGCATTCCACCGCAACCACCAAAACACAATTGTACACATTTCTATCACGATTGTCTACAATTCCCATTTAACAATTGTTAGCAACACCGCTCACAACTGGGTAAATTCCGATATTTATCTATAATATACAAATTATATATCGAAACGAAGCTCGTGAAATTTAGAACGCAACCTTGAACTTACCTCGTCCATCCGCCGCCGGTGGTGGCCGGAAAGTGGCCGGAAAGCGGCGTCCGAGCACCCGTAATTCACACCGCTTACACGACTGAGATTTAGGATGAACAGGTGCCGGAATCGAACTCAGGAGGCCCAAAAGAGGGGGACCGGACCGGTTTCGTCGCCGGAAACTGCGGGAATCCGGCGACCGGAGGAGCGGTGGTCTCGCCGGATTCTTCATCGATTCCGGCGTTCTGCGGTGTTTCACGACCAGCAGCTGGTGGGGAAAGGGAGAGGAGAGTCCAGCGAAGCTTTCCCGGGCAGTGGGCCGGTCAATTTCTGCCTGAATCCAGCGATTGCACAAACCAAGCTGACCGGCTCTCTCTCCTTTTCCGGCGATCTGGGCTTATTTTCAGCAAGCCATCGGTGCCAAAGAAGAGAGGGGGGTGGCGGCGTCGTTTCCCGGGTAATTGCCAGCCCGATCTCACCGGAGATTGGCCGTTGCCGGCGGAAAAGAAGGCGCGGGGTGGGGGTTCTCCTGCTGCGCGAGGGAGAGCATAGGAGGGGTTCTGGTCTTTTCCAGACCCTTCTCCAATATTTAATTATTAAAACAAGGGCAAAATGGTCATTTTGCACTATTTGCAGAATTACCAAAATACCCCCCTCACAGTTTTAAACATAACATCTCGGTCTTAGCTCCGAACCGAGAGTACTACTAGTCTACAAACTCGTATCGACTAGCTCTACGCAACGGAACCTTAGTCAAAGCCAACATACGCTCACACAAAAAGTCAACCCTGAGCCCNCGACCAGCAGCTGGTGGGGAAAGGGAGAGGAGAGTCCAGCGAAGCTTTCCCGGGCAGCGGGCCGGTCAATTTCTGCCTGAATCCAGCGATTGCACAAACCAAGCTGACCGGCTCTCTCTCCTTTTCCGGTGATCTGGGCTTATTTCCAGCAAGCCATCGGTGCCAAAGAAGAGAGGGGGGTGGCGGCGTCGTTTCCCGGGTAATTGCCAGCCCGATCTCACCGGAGATTGGCCGCTGCCGGCGGAAAAGAAGGCGCGGGGTGGGGGTTCTCCTGCTGAGCGAGGGAGAGCATAGGGGGGGTTCTGGTCTTTTCCAGACCCTTCTCCAATATTTAATTATTAAAACAAGGGCAAAATGGTCATTTCGCACTATTTGCAGAATTACCAAAATACCCCCCTCACAGTTTTAAACATAACATCTCGGTCTTAGCTCCGAATCGAGCGTACTACTAGTCTACAAACTCATATCGACTAGCTCTACGCAACGGAACCTTAGTCAAAGCCAACATACGCTCACACAAAAAGTCAACCCTGAGCCCTTCCTTGGTCAAACTTGGTCAACTCAGTCAACTTTAAGAAATTTTCAATATCTTCCCGGGACGGGATGTTACAGATATGGGTCCTAAGGTTATCTACTTAGGTAACTCACTTATTATTGGCATAAACAAATCCGAGGAATTTGGAATAGTAGAGGAAAAGCTTCAAAGTAGACTACAATGATGAAATGGACAACTCGTTTCAAAGGTCATGAAGGCTACTTTAATCAAGTCAGTAATTCAAGATATCTCGTCCTACTCTATGTCAACTTTTCTCCTTCCAAAAAGAGTTTGCACTAATATGGATAGCTTGTCTAGAAAATTTTGTTGGCAAGCTAAACCAACTCTTCTAGCTATCTTGCTCTAGTTATCTTTGATATGAATATGGCTCTTACCTCTAAAATTTCTTGGAAGCTAGCTAAAGGGGAAGACTTGTTGTGTGCTACTATAGTTAGGGCCAAATATCTGAAGCACAACTTTATTTTTTAATATAACCTGTCTAGTGGGTGCTTCCTTGTATGGCAAGGTATTGTGGTAGCTAGGGATTTCCTTTGGAATGGAACTTTCTTCAAGCTTGGAAACAATTTTAATACAAATCCCTAGGTTCCTCGTAGGGGTGGGCAAAAACCGGTCAGAACCGGCAAAACCAACCAAACCAACCAGCCGGTTTGGTTATTCATTTTCTGGCAGTTTTGACCGGTTTTATTATAGTAAAATTGATTACTTCCTGTTCGGTGACCGGTTCGTCCAAAAAAAAACCAAAACCAACCGAACCGACCGAAAATGATAATCTCTTTATATCTCCACCGTCAATTTTCAAATGAAATCACCACCATTCATTTTAATTTTTTACAAATTTAAAATTAAAAAAAAAAAAACATATTAAACAAAAGTCAAAAAAAAAAAAAATCCTAACATTTCGAATTAACTCCTAAGGCCTGAGCTGCCAAGAGCCCAAGACCGCCGCTAGTTCGCCTTCTTCAGTTCTTCTATCTGGTGAATGGTGACTTCGTCATTCACGCCTTCATGGTGAAGAGGACTGAGGAGAGGCTTTTTCTCTTTTTCTCGTCGGGGTCATCGGAATCTCTTCCCCAAACCAGCCGCTGGTTCGTACTAGCAATCTTCTTTTTCTCTTCAGCATCGGCAGCAACCTCTAGTGCAGAGAAGTTATTTTTTCCTCATATTTTCCTCATAAATGCTTATTAAAGATCGAAATGGATGGTGCATACTAATTTAAGTAAAAAGGAGGCTCATGGAAGAACTCGCAGGCCCAAAGTATGTAGGTTAATACTTAATGTTTGGTAGATGAATCATGAATGCATCTATTTAATGCATATTTTATGCATGTTTTTTCCTTTTTATACTTAAACCATGGGTTGCTGGCTTATGCTTTGTAGATTAATGGTAGGTAGGTGAATGCATTTATTTATTGCATATTTAATAGAATTGCAATTTGAATTGCAATTTAATGCATCATTTAAAATTTAAATTATTGGACTATTTCCTTTTTAAAGGTGCATCATTTAATGCATCATTTTGGCCTGAATTTTTTATCTAATGAGCTGGGCCTATATTTTTGGCCCAATTACTTGAAGCCCAAACTGAATAAAACCAACCAAAACTGACCAGTTCAGTTGTAACCAATTTTTACATTTTGTTCAGTTCAATCGGTTACTATGTATACTAAAACTGATTAATTTTTTGGTGAAAAAACTGACCGAAACAGACCGGGCCCACCCCTAGTTCCTAGCATGCCGAATGGAACTCCAAGGCTTATGGAAGAAGCTTCCCATGCTAGAATTAGGCACATTCAAATTTCAAACTTAATGAAAGAGGTAACTGGAACAATCAGATGTAGCATGAGTTTTGTGATGAAGATTCTAATCAGACTATTCTTCAAATCAAACGGTCATCATTTACCTGTGAGGACAAGCTTATTTGGAAAGGTAATGAGAAAGGTGAATTTGCAGCTAAAAGCTGCTAATTCTAGAGTTGGCAATGTGTCGTATCGTATCGTATTGTGTTTGTGACAAAATTTATTCATCCAAATTTGAACCGTTGAACTTTCATGTTGAAATATGCAAACTTAAACTCTCAAAAATACTTGCAAGTCGGTGTTGAGTTAAGCAAAATTTTATGTTCATGTCATATCGTGACGTGTTCTTGTCAAAATTTGTTCACCCAAACTTGGCACATTAAGCTTTTGTGTTGAAATATTCAAACTCAAACCCTTAAAAATTCGTGTGAATTCGCATCGTGCTAACGTGTCTTGTTAAAATTTGCCAAGTCTGGCTACCTCCAACAGTTCTCGAGATATGGTACTTAGGACTCAAGTTTAAATCTATAAAGGCTTAAAATCCATGAGAGATTGAAGATCTTTCTATGAAGATTGAAGTTGGAGACAATCCCCATTTGCGAAGCAACCGTTTCAAGTATTCAAAAATGCGAGACGATATGCCATGTATGGTTTGAAGGATGAAAATTTATGTCACCTGTTTGTAAAATGACCTTACATATTGCATTACTAAGACCTCTATTAATTATGCAAGCAACTTTTATTTTATTTTCATTTTCCTAGGATTATCCTAGATGACTTTCTTCATTTTGCTTTAATTGGCTCTCTGGTATCAGTTTGTAGGTTGTAATTCCTTTGGTAAAGGCTTTTTGTGCTTAATGCAATCATTATTCACCAAGGGTGTTGATGCAAAACCCCAAGATTAAAAAATCTGAAATTCCAAAACACACAAGAAGTATTGTAACAATAATTGGAAACTAGAACCCGCCCTACCAAACCCTTAGATAACTTGTATCTAAAAACGTGAATTTGAAGGCTAGGGAAAGAGAAGAATAATTGCTACAAAGTATTTCTACTTTGATAAGAGAATTCAACTCCTAATGCAACAAGAATAATAAATTGATTCCTCACCTTGCAAGAACACTCCTGGGAGCAATAAGAAAATTAATTATTTCAATTGATTAAAAACTAACATATGTATTACAAAGGAATTGATCCCCCTTTATATAAGGATTAGAGTTATATCAAGAATCAATGTAAACCATTAAATATTAAGAAAGTAATCTTAAGGCTGAAAACTAACCCTAAATAAATAAAATACAAAAATAGCAAATATTGCGAAACTGCCATTACAATCCGAAAATAACTAAAATTATGAAACTGCCATTATAAGATGCTTATTTTTAAAATGACATTTTTTTGTCTCCGCAACTCCCGAGCATCATTACCACTTTCATCCCTTGCTTGGACAACATGCTTAAATCATCATTAGGCCTCGGAAAAGTGTTCAAATCATTTGGAAACTTGAATCGATCTTCATCCATAATTTTTTTCACAAGTTCAAGCATTCCCACTTAGATCTTCTTAACTCGAGAATGCGTCACTGGTTCACTTGGCAACGTAATGTCCTTATCACGAACATCCATGCTAGAAAAGCGCTCGATGCCCACATCATGTGTTTGAGGTTCTTTCGCACTATTAACCGGTTAACACTTCTTCTTTATATCAATTGCTTGAAACAATTTGGTTTAATGCAAAGGCTCTTGAATACACTTAATCAACACGCACAATGACTAATACAAAGCAAACCAAACCAATGTATATGATCATAAAACAATTTGTTTTTTTTTTTCAAGCAAGATTGTTCAGTTATAGTAGGCCATGGAAAGAATTAAATGTAGTATTTATTGGCTTCATGAACCATATGGCTCTCTCTCAATGCAACCTATATAAAATACCAATAGCTAGTTTACAGAGAAGGTTTTGCTCTCTAAAGTCAACAATAAGCTTTCAAAGATTCATTATCTCCGAGATTATCTCTAAAATCTAGAATTGAAGACATGGTTTGTATGGAGAAGATATAGAGGTTTTATTTAAAATATATATATATAATACAAAATAATTTAAATGGTATGTCATTATTTGAAGAGTTTTTAGCATTATTACCCCCTATCTTTGCACAAATTTGCAAATTGTCTCATGTATTTTATATTTAGCACCTATGCCTCCTTAACTTAGCAAAAATTGGCAATATCAGTTTCAGCCCTTAACCCTGTTAGTTTTTATCCATTAGATAACATGTGTAAAGCACATGACCTACATTTTCTATAATTAGAATGGTAGAATAGGTATTTCATCATCATTTTCATAATTATAGAGTTTTTGCATCATTACCCTCTAAAATTTGCACATAATTACAAATTATTCTCTTTTATTTCATATTTAGAACCTACCCTCTCTGAAATTACCAAACGTTGACAGCACGAGTCTCAACCCTCAACCCCATTAAATTTTCTTTGTTAAATGGCAAGTGAAATGTAAATTATCTATATATATATATATATATTATAACTTGAATATTAGAATAGGTATTCCATCATCATCTTCTTTGTGATTAAAAAAAAATGTATTGTGGCTCGCTAACTACTGTACTTGCCCAGTTTGTCGGTTCTAGCTTCCTACTAGGCTAATTAATCCTCTCGATATTCGCCCACAATGTTGTTTGTTGTTTAGGGATGTATTGGCCAAAAATGAGGTTAGTTTGTGCGATAATTATTTTTGTCTATAATTAGGAAAAATGTGATGATAAAACACCCTTCAAATTATAAGAAAATATGGGTTATGTACATTGTACATGACATTTAATAAATCAAAACTTACAGGATTAAAAGTTGAGACTGATGTTACCAACGTTTGTTAAATCTAGGAGGCACCAGTACTAAATATGAAATACAAGAGGTACTTTGCAAATCCATGTAAAATTCATGAAGCAATGATGCAAAACCCTATAATTACAAAGAAGATGATGATTTAATATCTATTATACCTTTCAAATTCAAATTTAAAAAAAAAAAAAAAAAAAAATCATGTGCAATATTGCACATGCCATTTTAACGGAGCAAAATAATGGGGTAAAAGGTTGGGACAGATGTTGTAAATATCTCCTAAGTTCAAGGACACATGTGCTCTGCTAAGTTCAGGAACACGTGCTTAACCTGAAATATAATGAACAATTAGCAAATCTGTGCAAAATTCATGCTAAAAACTCTTATTTAAATTATGTGGATTGAGACATAAAAATTATATAAAAATACCTTTACATAGTCTATCGTAAAATTCTTATCATATCAAATATATATATAATAAATCTATTCTATGACTTATGATACATACAGATGCGACCGTTATTAATAAATATATTTATTACTGAAAATTATTTATTAGTGACTGTCTTCGTTAAATCTGCATCATAAAGTCCAGACTGTAGCTTAATTGTATTTACACATACAAAGTCTTGCACTATCTTCCAAATTTGTACTGATGCAATAAGTGTCATTGGAAATTAACCACACAAAAGAAGTGTAATAAGAAATAACTCAATTAATAATTTAATCGAAAATGTGACAACCATCAAATGTAATTTTTTCGCTAAGTAAGCATTAATATTAGTTGCCACATTATTAACATATCTTCCAGTATTATTTGAAAGATGTTTCCCAAAAGATCAATAACCCTTCGTTTTTTTTTTTTTTTTTTTGTAATACAAACGATCAGTAACTTGATGCTAGGATTATTTATGTAAAAAAAGAAAGAACAACTTTTTATTCTTGAATAAAAAAAATAACTAGATGCTACAGCTGTCTTACCATCTATCTTTCATCATAAACTGTAAATAATTTCAAGGATTTTTATTCTATTTATAAGTTTTTTCTTATGACATGGGTGGCCTAAGACCTAGCGGGTGGAATACAAACATAGGCCAACCCTATAAAGTCACGGGCATCATCAATGTTCACATGTCTCCAAACACCTAATAAAAAAAGCCTCTAAAAACTCAACAGCAAATGCGAGTGGTAACCGCTCACCGGTCAAATTCGATCCTATGCTTTAATTTTTTTCTTTTTAAAAAAAAAAAATTTAAGACCTTTTCTATTTTTTAGTTGGAGAAGACTTTTGATTTTATATAATTAAACTATTATAAAATATATTTAATAATTTTAAAATATAAATTATCATTAACAGTAATTATTAATAATTTATTTTTAACAGTATATGGTTTGTATTTTTAAATTATTAAATATATTTTAAAATAATCTAACTGTATATATATATTGAAATTCTTTTACTTTTTTGACATGCCAGTCTTAAATATCGACATGCACATTCAATATATTTATCCAATGATAGAATTATGAATATCAAAGGAAATAACAAAGATAATAAAAAAATATATATGCAAGTATGAAAATTATATGGATATGGATAAAACTTAAAAAAAAAAATAGCAAAAGTTTATAAAAAAATTTAATGAAATTTTAAAATTTATTTATTTATTAATTACTTTATTAATCTAACTACAAAAATTGAAAAAAAAATTATTGAATAAAAATTATATTTTTTTAATAAACAGATTTATAATATTCGTTGACAATAATAAAAATATTATAATTAAATAAAAAATTATTCATTAATTAGAATAATAATACATAATTATTTAATTATAACTTAATACTATAAGAATTCATTCATCAAAGAATACACCACATAAATTTTTTTGGTGATCAAATATTTTTTTATTTTCTTTATCATCATTTCAAGTAGTGTATAGAAGTATTTATCAAAATAAATTTTTCCTACATAATTTTTCATTTAATTATTAATATGTCAACAATATGGATATAATAGTACATGTGATTCTCATTTCTGATAATCATGACATATATATGATATTTGATTATTCTATACGTAATTATTGTCCTCTGATGGTTGAGTTTAAGAATGTATCATCAATTATTACTTGATGATTTTTCATAAACATCCTTTGAATAGAAGCTATATTCACTTTCAACTCTCATTTATCTAAAATTTGTAGAAAAATAAATTGAAATTATTATTTTACATTTTTTCACTTATATCATCATTGTTTTCAATTAGTCCAGTAATACAAGATTAATGAAAAATATGTTATAAAAATAATTATAATTTGAAAAAAAAAATGTTAAGTTGTATTTGTACTTAATATATGATAACATATCATTTTATATTTTTTTTATAAATAATTAAAATATTATTTTTTTATATTTTAAAATTCTAAAAAAAATAATGAATATTTTCAAAATTCTCACAAATATTTAAAAAAAATTTATGACAATTATAACTATAAAAAAATTTTGAAAATCGCATAAACATTAGAAAAATATCATAAATTAACAAAAATTATAAAAATTACACCCGTTTGTTTTGAGAGCTAAATATTATATCAACATAATACAAAAAAAAAAATTCATAGAAAATTTTGATTTTTCATTATTTCATT
Source organism: Ochetophila trinervis (assembly GCA_003254975.1). Lineage (NCBI taxonomy): Eukaryota > Viridiplantae > Streptophyta > Magnoliopsida > Rosales > Rhamnaceae > Ochetophila > Ochetophila trinervis. The sequence goes on along the minus strand of QANX01004194.1, from coordinate 955 downwards.
GACCCATATAACACTACATATAAAATATATAATTGATTTTTAGAGAGATATCTTACCGTTTATTGTGAGAAAGATAATGATATTCATGCGGATGTCCGAATCATTTAATATTTTAATTTTTTATTTATTCGTCGGATCCATTTCGTTTTTAGATACTAATCTATTTTTATTTTATTTTATTTTTTAAAAAAAAACTATAGAAAAGTAGCCAATTAGATTACATAAAAACATTTGGATGTTATTTTGAATGGATGTGTTAATATGTCTCTAGAATTTCAAAATAAGCGAAAAAATTCCTTAGAGATCAATTTATATATGCAATATAATAACAGTATGATATAATATAATATAGAATACATTAGAATACAATTAATCTCAAAACTAATAGTTGGTTTTGAGAAAGCCCTAAGTACTATTAAAAGTAGCACTTAAAGTATAGTTCAGTGGTATAAGTTAGTTAAATTTTCACATCTGCAAATACGGAAGTTGAAGTTTGAGTTTTGGTAGCCTCATTTGAACTCAAGTGTTCTTCTCCATTGCTATCGTACGAGGAAAAAAGAGTTTCTAGTGACATGGGCCTCCAGTGTGGACTTTCACTAGGTCAAGTGTTCTTCTCCATTGCTATCGTACGAGGAAAAAAGAGTTTCCAGTGACATGAGCTTCCAGTGTGGACTTTCACCAGGTTAAAAATATGCATGAATTTGACCTACTCACTAAATAATTTCTGGAACTATGACCCTAGATATGTCTTTTTTTATTTTAACCAAAAAAAAATACTATTAAAAGTATTGATGACCTTAGATTTAAAGGTGTAGATAAATATATCGATCCAATGGACAAAATCAATTTCATTGAATTAGTTTGGTTTTGCCTTATTGTCGATTTTGTTTTGTTTAGTTCGGATAATTTTTAACTTAAATCAAATTGAATCCAACCACTTATATATATATATATA
>QANX01004192.1:19367-36121 GCA_003254975.1 Ochetophila trinervis | reverse complement strand
ATGTATATATATATATATATATATATACACTTTAATTATTATTCAGGATGTGATTGATGGGAAGAGTCGGTCAAAGTGCCCATCCATGAAGGTGGAAGCATTCCCGTCTGCTCTTGAACTGTCTTGAACAACGGCGGCAGCATCCTATAAACTCCGGCAACCTCTTTCATGGCGGGATTGGCAGCGTCGGCGGCGTCTCCTCCGCCATTAGCGCCGGTCCAGATACTAATCTTAGGCTGAAGCCCGCGCACGGCTTCAGCGTTAATCTTCGCAATTTGCTGATACATGCCGCCGCTAATCATCAAGTAGTCCCTGAGCGCAGCATAATTGCCACCGAGAGCATCCAAAACGGTGCGCACGTAGAGGCCTTGGGCTTGTCCCAGCGCCACCAGTCCCTCTGCCTCTTTCTTCTTCGCGTAAAACTCTCCGTCCGCCGCCTGTTGCCGCGCATAGAACTCGGCTTCGGCTGTTGCTTTCTGTGCCGCTGCTTCTTTCTCTTTTTGATAAAGAATCGCTTCTGCTGCTTTTTGTTTATTGTACAGATTCCAATTCGCCTCTTGCACCTAATTCATTTCTCAAAGTATAAAAGAATATTAGAATAGAATGGTTAGCTAAATTAATTCATTAGCAAGTTGGGCTCTTGACTTTCGAATAATATTGATGCTTTGAAAATTTTACTAGGGAATGATCGTTTATATATATATATATATTATTGGAGAATAATATTATTATTAACAATAATAATTTATCTTGATAAGATCGTCGATACGTAAATTTTTTGGCAGTGTCCATATTTTCAACGGTGTCCAATGTCAATTTGTCTTACTTTCATCTAGAAGTTAATTATACATAAGATAGATTTAATACTCATATAAGTCTAAGATTAAATCATCATTTCTTATTAACACTTCACCATATGTATTTTCTTCATACTGATGCTAAATACAAACAAATTTCCTACCTGATTTTGATAAGGGTTCTGTCTCAACAATTCGATTAGTTTATATAAAAATTTAAATGTTAGCTGAAACAATCCAGAGTTTAAAAGAAGCTTTGATGATAAAATGATATGTCTAGCATTCTGGCTGTACATTTATGTATACGAACTTTACTCATGATTAAACTTTATGTCTACTAATTAACAGTCATCGCAATAATGTAAATTTGATTCGATGCACAAGAATCAGACCATAAGTACTATACAGCCATATAATTATGTAGTACTGGTGGAATACGATCAATTATTGAACAACGAAGACATTATACATGATGAAATATAAATATGATCAATTTAATGAAAAATCAAGACATTTTAGATAATGAAATATATATATATATATATATATATATATAAATACATAAATATAAAACGCACGCACCTTGGTATCGTATTCAACGCTGGCTTTGCTGAGGAACTCAGCCTTGAGTTTCTCAGTCCTAGTAAAGGCATTCATAGTCTCAACCTCTCTCTGCAGCTCCGCCTCTCGAAGCGCGACAGCTTTCGCAGCCTCCACCTCAGCAACCTGAGCATCCCGGGCCCACCCGGCCTTCTTCTTGGCCAGCTCGGAGTTGGCCGCAGCCACCTCAGCTTCCCTCTGATTCTCATACACCTTCACCTCCGTCTTCACCCTTATCTCCTCCTTCTTCCCCTCCCCTTGCCGCTGCGTCGACACGATCTTCGTCTCGGCGTCGATCTTGGCGGCGTTCTGCAGCGTCTGTCCGTCCCTGAGTTTAGACCCAATCTCCCCCTTCATCCTGGCCTCCGCCACGTCGACCCTGGCCTGATTGGCGGCCTCCATCTGAGTCTTCTGCCCCAAGTAAGAGAAATACTCGTGCCCCGGGACGTCCACCAACTGTTTGACATTTGCATTGTAAATCAGAAGCCCGAACTGGTTGAGTTCCAGCTGGACCTTCTCGAACACCTCCTGCTTGAAGTCTTTAGTGCCTTTGAAGATCTCCTCCATGGTCATGGAAGCGGCGAGGACGCGCGTCTCGCCCTCGATGATTCCCTGGACGAGCTCTTTGACGTGGTTGGAGAGCTTGTCGTGGGGGGAGATGAGCTTGGCGTATTTCTGGAGGCTGAGGTCGTCGTCTAAGCGAGGGCCGATTGTGAAGACTGCGGGGAGGACGAAAGGGAGCTTCTCGGCGCTCATGGCTTGGACTTCGAAGGTGTAATTCACCGGCGACAGATCGAACACGGTGCAGCACTGCCCGGGGAGAACCCATGCTTTCTTGGCTAGCTTTATGTCTTTGATTCCTACGCCGGTGATCACCAGGTATTCCGATGCGCTTGCTACTTTGTACATCTTTCTTTCTTCGCTTTTGTTGAAAACGCAGCAGGGTCTATATTCACTCTCGCATGCGCATACACATACACAGAGAGATAGAGAACGAGTGTTAAAGAAGAGTATTTATATTATACACAATAGCTGTTTATTTTCGCAAATGGAATTGGGATGCATTTTACATGCTGTTTCTCCGTAATTTCATTTTTCCTTTGTTTATTCGATTAGAATTTTCTTTCGATTTGGACTGTAGAAGATTCGCAGCTACTGCTCTTTATTAATTTTTTTTTTCTCTATAATTAATTATTGCTCTATTTATATTTCATCTTAATTATATATAAAAATTATAATAGTGAAATGAAAATTTATATGGTATTAAACTAATATAATCTAATAGTGAAATGAATAGTGAATTTGACTATGTTACAGATAAAATATAAAAGATATCATAGATCCATATATTATCAGTTTAAAATTTTAAAATCAATAATAATTCAACATTATATAATAGCAGCCATATATTTGAATCTTATAGCTAATTTTGCTCTTCGTATTAAAAAAAAAATTAACATAAATTGTCCATTGATATAATTTTTTTTAATGCTGGATTTTTAAAATAAAAAGTATGAGACAAATCAAAAGTCCCTTGGGAATCTAAGAAAGTTACATGGTTCTATTCGGAGAGACTATGTGTTTTTTTCCCTATGAATTTTCTTTTTAGTTTTTGATTTTGTTTATTTCTTTCATGCCATGAAAGTTCTAATGTTAAAATCTCCAAATTGGTAGCTTTGAAGTTTCACAACCAACGATTGCAATGTTTTATAAAACTTTTTCATTGTCAACAGTCTTATGTATTAACAGTCTTATGGTCATTCATTTTATTTTTCCATATGTATTAACAGTCTTATGGTCATGATATTCTAACTATAATTACCATCGAGACTGTCATTAAAAATATATTTTAGTAACAAATTTGATAAAATCGTCATTGAATAGTTTATTTTGTGACGATCATTTTCATAATTGTTACTAAAATGTACTTTTAATGACAATCCTAATGAAGCTATGACTAGAGTGTCTTGACCATAGAATGACCTGTATATTGAATCTTTATTTAATACATAATGTGTGTTTTTAAAATTTTTTGGTAAACAAAAAAAAAATTAATAAAAAAAAAAGTCATTGATGCATTCCTAAAATTGAGTAACTTTGTGTTATATTTGCATTCCTAGTATGCTCAAACTTCCATATAGGCTAGGCAAAACCAAATTAGCCCGATTCAGTTTAGCACAGTGATTTTGTCAAAATTTAATTCGGTCATATTTTTGTTTAAAAAAAGAAAGAAAGCAAAGTAATAGGTTCAGTTGGCGGCTCTAGATCAGATTTTTTACTTTGACTAGACCGAATTGAACTACCCATATACATTCCTACTTGATTTATGCCATATCACCCCATCCCTTTTACTACTACCATCTAATTTATGAAATGCCATCCCTCTTCATCATAGCCACCATATTTGTGCCCCATCACCCTATTTTCAATTTTTTTTTTACAAAGTTTCAAATTTACATATTTTTAAACACCAAAAAATTTCAGCCATTGATGATCTAATCATAAGATTCAATTATCTCTTTGCTTCCAAAAACCCTAATTTTTTTTTTTAACTCTAACACCTCTTCTTCTTTCCATCTCTCACAAAGATTCTAACCCTAGCCGCCCACTGATTTCCTTTGAATCCGAGTCACCTCGCTTCTTTTTTGACGTTGTCTTTGTCACCACCACGACACCACCCATAACCCACAACCAGCGTCGCATCATCACTACCGCCAACTTCACTCATCATCACTAACCCACTAGCCACCACCAAAATAACTCAACCTGTTTTAATTTTTTTATATATATGTTTTTTCTTATGTCTTTGATTTTTTTTTTCTTTCTGGTTCTTGAATTGGATTTTCTGGATTGTATCACATTCACTATCATCTTCAAGCTTTGTGTTCCCTATCGACCAATCATTTTTCGATTTCAATCGGTCTTGGTTATACAATGTGATTGATTCGGTTCAATGCAACAATCCAATCCAAAATGAGGCTGTCAGTTTGTTTTGAAAATCCACCCAAAACTGAACCAAATCGACCTGTGCACACCCTTACTTCCATTCAATTACATATTTTAATATTTAGAATCAACAACCCAAAAATAAAGTTTGAAGGAGATCAATGATGTTGAGGTTCACTCTAAAAAATGTACACTTTATGGTCAATATTGATTAAATTCTTCAATCTCAACTCTTTCTCATCCATCATGCAGAGGAAAAACTCCTGTTTTTCTTCTTTTTCTTCTATTTTTCTTTTGTTTTTTTGTTTTTAAATAAAAATTGGAGAGATAAAGGTTTGAGTTGCACATTGAATATAATAATTGGAATTCAAAGTGATAAGGAAAATGGATCCGAAAAAAAAAATAAAAAAATAAAAAAAAAATTATAATAATAATAATAATAATAATAATAATAATAATAATAATAANAAAAAAAAAAAAAAAAAAAAAGAAGAAGAAGAAGAAGAAGAAGTTACCTTGAGGATTCTTCATTCAGGCCAAAATAATTTTTGATTGTGCTTGGAGAATATCACATGTTTAAGTCCTTTACCAATCCATAATTAGCACAAAAGGTGTTTGATTGATAGGTTTGTTTGGGCAGCAGAGAAAATGAAATCGAATTCAAGCTCACCAGCTTTGTAATGGAAAAGGCAGAACGGAAAAATTTATAATTCTTGGAGCATTTTTTTTGAACAAAAATGGATAAACTCAAGCTTGAAAAACTTGACATTTAAGCTTCAAAAGTCATAAATGTCTATTTATTGGATTCAGAAAACAAATTTTGGATTGACTTCAAATTATAAAGCCAATCACTCAAAAACAGTGTAAAAAAAATTAAGAGAAAGATTTAAGATTAACATGAAAAAGGAAATTAACTTTTATACAAAATTGATAATTCAATTGTTGTTTAGTAACACATTCGTTTTTGCTTTTTAATTTTTTTTGAAAACTAAAAATAAAAATTCATTAGATAACCATTTAATTGTTTTAGAAAAACAAAAAAAAAAAAACAAAAAATGAATTTTGAAGTCATTTTTATTTTTCAAAAACCAAAACTATTTTTTAATTTCTTTTAAAAATTAAAAAAATAATAATCATTAGATATTTTCATTTTTATCCTTGACAGCGTCGGCACCAGGTTTCCAACACAGAGTCGCACCAGACCTTAGATTGCCCGATCGTAGTCAGGAACGTCTAAGATCTTGGACAGCCAAACAAAGTCAAAACCACATACCACCCCTGAACAGGGGCTAAGACCTAATTTCACCCAGACAGGCTCAGACCATCCGGTCCAAATCGAGACCCAAAACTGCTTGAACAGAATCAGAACTTCAAACTACCCGAATAAGACCAAGACTCAAATTTGCCAAAATACGGCAATCCCTATATAGTTAAAATTCAGTAATAGACATTAAATATATATGAATTTGTATAAATTTTATTCATAAATGTTTTAAAAAAATACAAAAAATTAAAAATAAAACAAATATAAAAAATAGTTACGAAACAAGTTTCTTTTTTTTTTTAAACAAAAAGTGATTATCAAAGAATTAATAATCACACTCAAATTAGTCCTTCATGCCACTTCTTAATCGTAAAAAACCCATCTCTATCAGCAGATATGCTAAAATAAATTCCACTTCATATCAATGTTTGCGGATTTATAATTTCTCGATTATAATTCTTAGTGAAGGTGAAGACCCATGTGAAGAAGTCATCTTTTACCAATCAAAAGATTTGTCACCTAGGGCCGTATAAAGTTCAACCACACAGAGCCTTTCCACAACCAATGCATCAATACTGTGGTAGAAATTGTTATATGTGATGAATACATGTGCTCTGTTCGCTTTCTAGGTTCCCTATTTCAGTATTTATTTCCTTTCTCATTAATAAAATCTTTCCAAGCTATATCCAAAAGAGTTAATGGAACTAGATCTTAAAGGCATTGTGAATTATAAGCGATTCGTCTACATAAACCACTGATAAGGCATTGGGTTTACATGGAAGTACCAAACGGTTCATAATTTTTATGAGATGAAAATATATGTGCTCTGTGCGCTTTCTTGGTTCCCTAATGCAGTATTTCCTTTCTCATTAATAAAACATTTCCAAGTTATATCCAAAAGAGTTGATGGAACTAGATCTTAAAGGCATTATGAATTATAAGGGATTCGTCTACATAAACCACTGATAAGGCATTGGGTTTTCATGGAAGTACCAAACAGTGCATTATTTTTAACCAACATGTATGCTAAAACTAGATTAACAAATGCAAGCCCTATGATTACCAGCCAATTGCAAATATGAAATTTTCATTGCAAAATTCAAGAACTAAGTTAAACAGTAAAACCATAAATACATCATCCAAAAATTAATTAAAGAGCAAAAAAAAAAAGACAACATTTCCTCTGGCATGAGTTGCTCAATCTAATGATACTCACACACTTAATCGAATGTAAAAAGCTACTGGAAAAAGCCTAAAATACCAAAATTAAATTCCTGTAAATGCCTTCTTACCACCAGCAGAAGATCCAGCTGGAATAACTTTCAAGACATTAAACCTCACCGTCTTTGACAATGGCCTGCAATATAGAGAAAATGAAGTTAAAATTGACAAATTCAACATAAACCACTTTCAAAACCCTGATATTTTAAACTTAAGATAAATAGCTAGCACTGCAGAGATTAAGACCTAACCTGCACTGGCCAATGGTGACATGGTCTCCCTCCTTAACACGGAAACATGGTGAGATGTGTGCTGGAATGTTTGAATGCCTCTTCTCATATCTAAGAGTAAATACTTATCAATGTCCAAATGTAAAGGGAGAACAAAGTGGAGAACAAAATTTTTAAGTTATTAAACCTCACCTTCGGTACTTTTTAACAAAATGAAGGTAATTGCGGCGAACAATAATAGTCCTCACCATCTTAGCACTGTGGCATGTACCAGCTAATATACGACCCCTAATGGAGACAGTGCCAGTGAAAGGGCATTTCTTATCAATATATGTCCCTGCAATAGAGATGCACTTCTAATTAGGTATTACTAAAAGAACAACCATGTCAAAAGCTCACAACCCAAAGAGAAGAGCTAACAAATTATACACTGTAATTTCTAAATCTTCCGAAGATACATATAACAGCAGCTAAGTATAAAAATGGACAAGCATCGAAACAAATCTGGTGTAACATACAGATAGAACAGGAAAATTTCATAACACAATTATCCTACCAAAAATAATAGAAAAGTAACAGAGCACAAACAAATTTGACATGACCAAAGTAGGAAAAAAATCAACATCATTAACCTAAAAAACAAAAAAACTAATAGAGCCAAGGTGCATGCATACTCGAGTGCATAAAAGCTATCAAACTAAATTAACAAGCTATGCAACTCCCCGAATTTTGAATAATTACTTCCAATTGAGAGTCAAATGAAATGCATTACTATAGCACCATTTAGAATAAATAATAGACACTCGACATATAACGTACTAAGAATTCAAAGTCAGAACATTAAAGTAGCTAGGTTTAGCCACAAAACATAAAGGTTGATTAGGTGCTACAACATGGGTGCACTACACTATACACACTACCCAAGAGCTGATATTTTTTCTTCTATTTAAAATATTTAGTTACACAGCATCTGTACATTATCCCATTTCAAGCATTAACCAATAAAATAAATGCAAGTACCTTTTTTGCCGAAAAAAAGAAAAAGCAGAAACAGAGTAACCTCAATCAAGTAAATTTTGAAGGCGAGAAAAACAGAAAAAGCAAAATAACTTTTCAAATCACGGCGAGAACAGAATTAAAATTCAAGAATAAAGACCTTCAATAGCCTCTCTAGGTGTCTTAAACCCCAGGCCGACGCTCTTCCAGAAACGATTCCCTCCTTTTCCAGGTCTCTTTCCTTTCCCAGACTTCTTCGAGCTGCAAAAATTAACAGCAAATTCAATACCAGGAAATGCACGTGTCTAGGTTTTCATCAAGCTTAAAGAAGAAGAAAAAAATACTAAAAAAGGAAATAAAATATGCAAAACTAGAAGTAAAACAATATATATGTAGAGGTATATTGAGTACCTAAGGAAAACCTTGGGCTGCTTCAAGAACGCCTTCTCAGTCTGAAACACAGAGAGTACCAATAACTTCAGTAAAATCAATGTAGAAAAGAATCTAATCGGTCGGTTTGAGAGTGAATTATAGAAAGAAAAACCTGTTCCGCCATTGTTAGGGTTTGGAGAGAGTAGTCAAATCCGAATGCGCAAACCCGCGAAGGGAGGCAACGAGTAATAAACCCTAATCCCAGAGAAAGACGAGAGTTCAACTATAGAGTAGCTTATAAGGGATGCCCTAGTAAGCGAAATCACTAAATTACCCTTCGTTTAGTAAATGTCTTATTTGGTTGATTAAAAATCTGGACCGGCCTTTCGACGACTGCCTAAATCTTGTCCCTTCGCTTCCGTGAGTATAATTCTATTAGTTATCCACCGTTGATCAGGAGATCCCTGTCGCAAGTCCAACTCTACCGTCGGATTCGTAGACCATAAAATTCTCAATATTTATCTTCTTTTTTTATTATTAAGTCAAATTCTTATTTGGCACAGCAATTCTAATTTAATACATATAAAAAAGAAACATACAAAAAAACTAAAAATATATTTAACAGCGATTAAATATTATTTTTGGACTGAAAATGACTATTTTGTCCTTCCTAAAAAAGTTTAATGAATATGCATTTTACTATAAATGCGCATAAAATAGAATAATTAAAACTATAAGTTTTCAGAAAACTATTTCCAGAAAACCTAAATGTAATACTCAAATAAAATTAAATAAAAAAAAATGAAGAAACTATTTGGAAAAAAGAATTACGTTTTAGAGAGAGAAAGAATGAAAATTGGTGGGAAGGCCTTCGCATAGTGTTTGGCATCTCGGAGACAAATTGAAGACAGTAGCTCCCCTGCTTGCTGCTATCCCTTATCGGATCATAGTGTTTGGCATCTCGGAGACAAATTTTCAGTGTTTTCCAAGTTTGGCTGCAGGGGTTTTTCCAGTTGGTTTGTTTCGTCAACCACAAACTCAGGAAAACGAGGGGTTAAACTGGAATGGGCAATTACCAGAAACTCATCCAAGGCAGTTTGTGCCAGCGATGCAGATACTGCAAATGCTACAGCAGTTCAACAAGGGGTAAGGTGCTCATGTCCTGATGGGTTCGTTGGAAATGGATTTGCAAATGGGACTGGATGCATGAAATGTGAGTAAATTTTCAGATCATTTTGGTCCCGATCTAGCTTTTTTTCAACTTCCAATTTTGCCAAGTTCAACATACCTGAGATTGTGTTTGTGAGTGCTTTATTAGAAATTCTCAGCCTGTTTGATGCAGGCTATGAATTTATACTGTGTCCTTTCATTGCAGAGTGATATGGAGCCACTTTTCATAGTCAACCATTTTGAAGTTTGGTAAGAATGCTGAAAAGTTTGTTTGACATGTCTTTTAACAGCGTGCAAAAGGCACAGTGACAAGAAACTTGTGATTGTTGCTGGTAAGTGACATCAATTAGCACACCTATATTCTCTTCAAACTCTAGCATCCTTGGTGGTTTCAGTATTTAGTGAACTTGTCCTAAGAAAATAGATTTGTATTGAGGGAGAGCCTAATCGTTAACTATATATAGTATTTTGCAATCTATGATCCAACTCTGAAAGTGGGATCTTTTTGCCAAAGATGAGGAAGCAATTATACATTTTAAGAATCTAAATAATTGGATATTGCAGGGGTTCATGCTTCAGTTTTCATCGTTGCCTCCTTGACAGCACTTTTTCGGCTTCTAAAAAGACCAGTTAAGCCTGGCACATATTGTTGTTTTAACTATTTTTATTTTAATTACATGAAATCTTAATTTGAGACTAAATTGTTGTTTGTTATAACTATTTTTATTTTATTTCTTTTTTGGGGTTGAACAAAGAAACAAAAAAGAAAAAACAAAGAGAGAGAGAGAAACATGTCTTAGAAGAAGAAAAAAATTGTATCCATATGTGTACTTTAACGTATTAACTTTTTATAACGATTATAAATGTTAAAGTACTAAAATGTTTTTGAAACGTTAATTTTAACATAAAATTGTTAACAACAAAAGAGATAATTAAAATTTCTAAAAACTGGAAGTAGAGTTGTAATATAGCCAAATTTCGAAGAATCTAAATGTAATTAACCCTATATTTAATTAATTATTTTTTTAAATCAAAATACAACAATATATATATATATATATATATATAAAAGTAAAAACTGGAACTAGATAGAGTTAAGAAATTGAATACCTAATTACTGATGCAGAGTTCCTTAGCGTTCTCAAGAACCCGAGAAGTGATCATTTTCAAATCCTTGTTCACAGACAACCAAACATCCGCAGCTCTACAATGTAAATTAAGATTCTCTATGATCAATCAATCAAATAAGGGTTTTTTGTAGAAAGGATCACATGGCATCCTAATTAATGATTCTCGTCCATTCTTTTCAAAATAATGACTCATGTCCACCATCTAACGGTTTTACCTTTTCTTTCTTAAAATGCCCCTCATCTCTTTTATGCCTACCATTGCAAAATGAGCCTTCACATCTCTCCCTCCCTCCTTCTGCATGTCTCTGACAAGACTCAACTATCCAAAGTCCTGCCTGTAGAACTTAATCATGCTGATTAAGTCCCTAAGCAGTCAACATTCACCATAATTACTAATCTCACAACTAAAACTCCTAAATGCCAGCAAATTCAATAGAAATTTTGACAGAATTTCATCTGTTTTTGGAACATTCCCCAAATATATATAATTGCAATTCCTGCAAGAAAACACATTCCTATACATAATTCAATCTACCAGCACACATTTCCACACATAAACCACATCTCGGTAAATAATTTTAACAGTCAAATAAATATATATTTTTCGCAGCTGGACTCAGTATAAAATCTAAGCTGCCTACATACCCTTATTAGTAGGGATCAAGCTATCTGTAGTTCTTAAAATAGTTTTGCATTTAACAATGAGAATGCAAATATACAACTCAATTTATTCAGGACATAAGTCCAACACAGATATAATCAATCATGCACAAACTTAGCAATAAACCATCAATCTATCACAATATCTCATCATATAGAAATTATAACCAATTTCATATATTGTATAATCATTAGAATAATGAAACATTAATAATACTTTAATCACTTTTAGTTTCAACAAACTTTTCAAACCATATAAAAGAATAATAATTAGATATATATATTATATCAGTGAAAAGTCACAAACGCATATACGAATTAATCATATATACTGGACGTGTAATAACCATATATGAAGGATAATGCAATGAAAAGCCACAGACATATATATATGAACACATCATATATATACCGGGTGGGTAAGGTAACCATGAAATCCCCAGTGAAAAGCCATAGATCATATATGTGAACAAATCATCATATATCGAGCGGGTAATAACATTTTCTATGAAAAACAATTGTCCTTCCATATATTTAAAAACATATATATATAATATCATAGCTTGGCGGCATAATTCATCGTCCAAGCACAATAATCTGGCGGCATAAACTATCGCCCAATAATTTGACGGCATAACCATCGCTCAAGTAAACAATATGGCGGCATAAACCATTGCCCAATAACTTGGCAGCATAATCATCGCCCAAGTTACAACCTCCCTATTTGGCGGCATACTCATCGCCCAAGTAGTCACCAATCATAATATCCAATATTATCCTCCCTACTCGGCGGCATACTCATCGTCTAAGTAGTCACCAACCTTGTTAAACCCGACGGCATACCCCATCGCCCAGGTAGTACATAGTAACGTAAACATTCAATACTCTAAAACCATAAGGCATTCACTTTACCCAAAATACAATCACAAATCCAAGTTACCCCTCGGTAACCAATCACAATTTCAAGAACAATATCACTTTCATCAACAAACATAATCATTCAAAACCATCAATTCCATATTTATTCTAAATAAAATATGGAATCCAATTTCAATCACAATCCATCAACTTCAATTAATCCACAAGTAATGTGACATCATAGGTTAACTAGAAAACCCAATCCAAAAATATGTTTCCAAAACACATTTCTTAATCATTCTATAAAAATTAAATCATAAAATCATCAAGCCATCATTCATTCATTTGCAAAGTCACCAATTAAATGAAAAACAAATATATGTACTCCAGAACACTTATGGTTGTCCTGAGAAAATTCATTAACACTTTGTTCATAATAAATTCATAAATTCTATTAAAATGCACTTTAATTTAATAGATCCTCTATGTGCTAGATAGAGTGGAATCATAAATTAGAATAAGAATATAACATTCAGACTATAATGAACAAGATAGTTAACCTCCATCCATAGTTCGGTTAGGAGAATGGCTACAAAAAAAGGCAATTTACATATATATATATATATATACTACTCAAATAATAAATATCAAACCACTATAAAATTTATAACCAGGAAGATATTCGTTAATGTCTCAATCATACCTAGATGATATTGCAGAAAGACTGATTTCAACCGAAATTAGAAACTATAACCTATAAGATTCACATCAAAGTTCATACTAATACAACTACAAAACAAGCAGCTCCATAATTTTATCTCGACCTCCTAGGTCTCAAAACCCAGTCTAAAAATCAACACTCAACAAGAACTAAATTTTTTTATTTCCAAATAACCATTACAAACTAATCATCAAAGCCACACATTAATATTTTCAAAAAGTTTAACTAACTTAAAATTATAAGCCCATAAAATTACAAGTAACTGCTACTCTATTCATTTGCTCTCCCACAAGCCAATATTTAAACTTCACATCTTCAATAATAAACTACCAACCAAATTAAAGTTCATGTTCAATTCTTCAATTTAAAAACAAAACTCAATTACAATCTATTTTCAACAGTTATCACAAATATAACTCTTTAATGACATATTTCAAACCAGAAGTTATGGACCCATAACACAAATGTGAACACTTCAAAAATTTATATAAAACACATGAAATATTACCAAAACTTTAGTACTAATCAAATTTCAATCCTACAAACAACCCAAAACTAAACTATAAGCTCAAAAGCAACTCTCAAACACTGAAACAATAGTTCCATCTTCAAGTAATTAACAAATCAACAACAATCATTTCAAACTATCTCAAAATTAAACAAATTTCCAATACTTAACATTAAAATGCAAGTTATATATCAAATTGAAGCTTGAAGAATGTATTATACAATGGTCAACCTAATTTCCCCGATGGTCGGCGATGGTGACCAGAAAATGACCCGAAACTCACGGTCAAAACAGCTCTCCTCATTCCGTTCAAACGAGGAGGAATTTCACCAAATTGACCATGAAATTGGGTTCTTATGGTCCAAATTAGGGGGAAATGAGGTGACACATCGCCTGAATCTCGCCGGAAACCGGCAATCGGAGGCAAGGAACACTTACCGGATTTTTCGTGTTTTTCGGCAATCCATTTGCTCCACGGGCATTCTCCAGTACCATTAGATAGAGAAGGTCGCTGGCTTCGATTCTCGAGTGGTTGTCGGCCAGATCAGGTCGGCTATTGGCCGTTGTCGGCTAAGGAAGAGGAGGCGCGAGAGAGAGAGCCATCGAGGGGAATGTCTGCACGCTTGAAACCAGCATGGAGAGGCTGCTACCAGTGGGAGGGGTCGCGGCCGGACTTTCTCCGGTGATGGGTTGGTTCGACTCGCCTGAATTTGGCCATCTCCGGCGCCAAATGCAGCAGCCACACCAACGAGAGAGAGAGGGAGACGTCGGGCAGATGGGGGAATTTCTCTTTTTTTTTTTCCAGCTTGTGCGCGTGTGAGGGAGAAAGAAAAAGAAATTTAATTTAAATGGGACCCATTTGGGAAAAGACCAAAATGCCCTAAAGTTCATTTAGCCACAACTCTCAAACCGTAACTCAGAATCAAACATACTACTAGTCTACGAACTTGTATTGATGAGCTCTACGCTACGGTACTAAGTTCAAAGCATAAACTTGTCTACACAAAAAATCAACTCTGGGCCCACTCATGGTCAAACTTGACCAAATTTGAAAATTTTAGTATTTTTGAAAAACGGGATGTTACAGTCTCTCTCTCTTCCTCGTCTCTCTTTTTTGTTTTGTATAAGATTCATAAAATAGAAAGTGAATAAATATAACATAATAAAAAGTAATGAGTTTTTATAGTTGATTAATTTAGAAACATGGGGTTCAGAAAGGGGAGGGGCATGGGCTAAGGGGGAGGACTGGGTTTTTATTTTTATTTTTTTCTTCCAAACAATGAAAAGAGAGAGAGAGAGCATAAAGAAAAAAAAAAGGCAAAAAAAGCTGTAAGTTTAAGAAGAAAAAAAAAGGAAAGAAAAAAAGAAGGTTTGGTAGGAAAAAAAACAAAGAAGAAGAGAAAAAGTGAGAGAAGTGAAGAAAAGAAACAGAGAAAGTATACCGGTAATAAAAAGTTTTAAAAAACATAATGGGAAGTATGAATCAATTTTTTTTTTCTTTTTGTAAAGGATGGATACGTTAAATTTTATTTAGACATTTTTACGTTTACTATAATTCTAAGTCACTTTTTATGATTTAGTATAATTCATAAATATCTTCTGCTGTCAATATAAATCTATTAAAATTAACGGTATAAAGATAAATTAATTTTTTAATAAATATAATTTTTTTATAATACTTCTTTTTCATTTTTTTTTCTGGTTTGTTTTTCTCTCTCTTTTTCTTGCTAATCAAATTTGCTTTTGTTTTTTCTTTTTCCTTTTTTCCTCTCCTTTCTCCATTTTCTCTCTCTTTGTTTCTTTTTCTTTTTTTTTCTGGTTTGTTTCTTTTGACATGCTTTGTTTTTTTGTTTTTTCCTTTTTTTCTCATTTCTCTCTACTCTTTTTTAAAATAATATTAATAATACATTTCTCTATCTCTCTCTCTCACACACTTTCTCTCTCCTCCCTCTCACACTTTATGGAAGGGAAGAGAGAAATTGGAGAAAAGATAGGGAAAAAAACAAAAAAAGAGGGTGAAGAGAAAAGGGAAAGAAAGAGATAAAAAAGAAGTAAAAAGGAGAGAAATTGGAGAGAGGAGAAGGAAACAAAAAACAAAAAGAGAGGGCGGAGAGAAAAAGGTAGAGAAAGAGAAAAAGAAAAAAGAAGAAGGTTAGAAATCAGAGAGATGAGAGGAAAAAAAACAAAAAGAGAAGGTAGAGAGAAAATGGAAAGAAAGAGATAAAAAAAATAAATAAAAAAAAGGAGAGAAATCGGAGAAGAGGAGAGGGAAAAAAAACAAAAAGAGAGACTAGAGAGAAAAGGGAGAGAAAGAGATAAAAAAGAAAAATAAATAAATCTGTAAGTTGGAGAGAGAAAGGAAGAAGAAGAAAAAAAAAAGAGAAACATAGGAGAGAGTGAGAGAAAGAAAAAATTAAGGGAGGGAGAAGAGAGTTAAGGATGAGAGAGAGAGAAGAGGGAGGAAAAAGAAAGAGAGTAGTAAATAAAAAATATTTTAATTTTATTTTAAAGGATAATTTAGTCATTTTAGCATGCTGCGTAAAAAAGAAAAAAATAAAATGGACGCCAGTTAAACTTTAGAAAGTGTTTATATATTATACTAAACTATGGAGATTGACTTAAAATTATACTAAATGTGAAAGGATCTAAATGAAATTTGTCCTAATTAAGATGGGATGCCACATGATCATCAATAAAAAAAAATTATTAAATAATTGAGCTTTAAATTTTTTTTTGGTAAACGTGTGAATGTAAAAAGACAATACATACATTTCATTTTACATCCAAGTTAAATCATATGTATGTCACATAGTCAAAATGGTCAAGGAATGAACGGAAATAAGTTTAAAGGTCATTTGTTTATCAGTCAACTGAGTTCAGGGACTATAGTATCCAAAAAAATTGAAAGACTAAAGTGTTAAACCTTTTATACTTCAGGGGGATTTATGCCAATTACTTTTTTAGTATTGCTAGTGAGCATTTAGTTTTAGGTTAATTCCACCTAAACTCCTTGACATTAGACCTTATTATAAGCTGTCCCTCTAGGTTTTGAAAATTCAAAATACCTCCTTTACGAAGAGATTCCATCCATGATAAAATATTATCTATCCAACGTAGCATACATATTGACTTATGTGCCCTTCAATCATGAATCATGTAACCGTTGTAATAAAATGTTCAAAAATAGTTCAATTTTTTTGAAAAAGCGTTGAGCCGTTGCAACCCAACGCCTAGCAGGAGTTTCAGATGCGCCGCCACCCCGCCCCCCTCCCCTCCCCCCC
>QANX01004192.1:0-19333 GCA_003254975.1 Ochetophila trinervis | reverse complement strand
CCCCAAAATAATAAAAATTGCATTTCCCTTTTCTTTTAATACCTATCCTCAGCCTTCAAAATTTACTTCAAACCTACTCATTTCTACCTTCCAGCCATTACAATTCTATCCAAACAAAATCCATAATCACATAATCATTTCAAAAATTTCAGAATCCCATAAAAAACAAACTGTGGAATTCAAGCATTAAAAATGCAAGCATCAAGTGGGAGTAGTGAAGTTAATAGAGGCATAATCAAATTTAAAAACAGAAAATGCCATTGTGGAAAGAAGGTAAGGGTAAGGATTTCTGAATCTACCAGCAACCCATCAAAGCTTTTCCTTTTTTGCCTTCATGGAAAATGTAGCTACTATGCTTTTTGGACACAAGATAAAAAGGAGTTTAATATGCTTGATGATGCAAACAGTGAAGAACAAAGATGATGCAATGTAGAAGATGAAATTCCTAGACAACACGATATGAAATCACTAAATGTAAGAGTTGAAAACTTAGAAGCAATGCAAGGTGGTTTGAAGATGATGATGCTTGTAAATATGCTATTTTTTGGCATATCCATTGCTGTATTTATAATATGTGTAATGAATATGACAATATAACAAAAGGAAAATTGTTTAGCAGAAATGTGAACTAATTATATTCAAAAAGTTCATGGAATTAAATCAATGAACTCCATGTCACAATTTAGGTGCTTTACATTTCCCACATTTCAAGCCATTCACTTTTATATACAATTGGTATGTGTGCTGTGTCCCAAAAATAATATTGACACAGCCCTATGTGATATACCTATTCATGTATACCTAACATAATTTATACAAAAAATTAACAAAAACCTAACATAATTTATACCCTTGAATTCAAAAGAAATTGAGGCCTTATGCACCTTTTACTGTTGCTGCTTTTGCTGCACCCCATGGTGTTGCTGCTGCTACTTTTGCTTTCAATGGTCTTGTTGTTGTTATGTTGCTTCTGCTCTCCATCATTTTGCTAAGTTGAGAACATAAAAACCGAATATTATTATTTTTGGTCATTAACTTGGAAAAAATAATGAAATAACCAAATGTTATTATTCAGTTTAATAAACTTAGAAAAAATAATAAAAGTCCACTACCTGCAAGGTTTTTTGTTTTTTTTTTGCATTTCTAAGAGCCTTAGGACATGTTCTTTTATGATGGCCAATGGCCTTGCATATCCTACATCTAAGGGTAACAGACCTCTGCAGCCTAGCATCAACTTCATTAGCACCCATTCTCTTTGCCATTTTTGGCTTTCCAGGTCTCCTCATATTTTTTGGAGGCTGCACAATGTTAACTTCAACTTCTAGCCACACTGACTTGTCTGGTATATGGTGGATCATATCACTATAAGTCAAGAGATAAGCTGCCTTAGTCAAACTAGTATCAACAAATTCAGATAGGTCTAGCCTCAGATGCATGATGGCTGCCATGGCATGCTTACATGGTATCCCATTTATTTGCCATGAACCACATTCATAGTGGCTGTTGTTCAGGTGTACCACAATTGTTTTTGTCCCATCTAGCAGCTCATACCCATCATTACCAGTCCATATGACCCATAGATGCCTTCCTGCCTTCTGAGCCGTACTCATCTTGTGTCTGGCCCTAGGTGGAATTTCTTTAGGCTAAGCAGTTGCCTTATTTTCTCGCCTCTTGAAACGATCCATCATTTTTCTCCTTACAAACTCTAGCAGTTGCAAAATGGGTTTGCTCCTAAATTTGTTGATGAGACTGTTAAAAGACTCAGTCATATTATTGGTGACATGGTCTGCTTTAACAGTCTCATCAAATGCATGCACACTCCAATGACATGCAAGGATTTCCACCAACCATTCATAAGCTTCCACACTTATGCTTTTTATTTCTTCCATGATGTTCTCAAATGCCTTAGCATTTGAGGACCTTGCTGTTGTCCAATACAGCTTCCTCAACTTCACACTAGGCCATTTCCTCTTAAAGATGTTATATATATGCACTACAAAATATATGTGTTTGTAGTTTGGAAATATCTCACTCACGGCTGTCAAGAGGCCTTTATGCCTATTTGACATGAAATTAATTGTCATCGTTTCATTCACCAAAACATACTCATTGAGCAGCCCTAAAAACCACCTCCAGCTATTCAAGTTCTTAGCCTGACATGCACAGATTGCCACAGGAAATAAACTGTTGTTGGCATCCAAAGAGACAGCATATAGTAAAACACTCCCAAAGACTCCTTTCAAATGGTAGCTATCAAGACCAATAAATGGTTTGCAGCCATTTAAAAACCCATCCCTTTGAGCAGGAAAGCAAAGGAAAAATCTTTGGAAAATGGGCATCTCAGTGTAGACATTTCGACTTGACATGATTTGCACCATTGTTCCAGGGTTCCTAAGCCTCAAGATATTTCCATATTTATGCAGCTTGGCATAACTCTCATCGTGGTCACCCCTAATATGGTCAATGCTTGGTTTCTAGCCTTATACAACATGGACTTCTTAACTTCAATTCCAAATCTTGATCTCACCTTATCAACCATCTGAATTGCATATATAATAGGGTTATCCTAAACTCTTCCTCAAGTTTGAAGCTTAACCACTTAGCAGTCACCAAAGGATTATTGGTTATCTTAGTACAAATATGCTTATCCGTATATGTCTTAACTTGAAATGATACTCTATCAGCCATGGGGGATGCATGTATCCTCCATGGACATCCTTGTGCTTCACAACGCACCGTAACTCTATTCTTTTCATTCTTAATCCTCACAAAACAAAAACTTTCTTCTATTGCATAGTCCAACAACACATTCCTAAACTCCACAACATTATTAAAAATTAGTCCCTGACACAAATAGGGTTTTCCATAAGCCCTAGGTTTGTAAATATTGCCCACCATCCTCCTAGATTTCCTAGCAGTACGGTTCTCATATTCAGAATCACTGCCTATAGGCCTATCACCATCATCTGACTCATATATTTCAGAGTCAGAATCAATGTCAGAGTTAAGCACTTGTACATCATCTTTATCTAGTCTAGGTTGTTCCTCATCATCTCCTGCACTCCAATGAAACTTCTCATTCTCAGGTGTACCTTCACCTTCTTGTTTAGATTCATATAAGGGTTCTACTTCAAGGTAGGGGGATTCGGAATTAGAGTCATGCTCAGGTTGAGGTTTGGGTGCATAACTTATCACTGGTTCAATGTCAACATCGGGTTAGAGGGGTTCAGCAACTGGTTTCAAGATCTGATTCAGGTTGGGGTGCTATTGCTGTTTGTGGTTCACTTTCAGGTTGAAATTCAGGTTGAAGGGGGGGGGGGGGTTAAAAATGTTTGGGGTCTTCAATGGGAATGATAGCTAGCTCTCCATCATTTCGGTTCTCAAATTGGTTCTCATCTAGGTCTAAGGTGGCCAATGGTTGAGTTTCTATCTTAAACTTGATTCTCCTAACCCCATGTTTCTTGAACACCCTAAACAAATCTAATAGGTCATCGACGTCATTTATATAAATACTAGCCCATGTAGTTCAAGGTAAGCTAACTAAGACTATCATCTTCTCTCTTATATGGACTATACTACCACAACTAAGAACTTTACCATTATTTAACAGATTGATAAGACTGTACTCATCTTCATCAACCCAAAATGACTCTTGTTCTTTCCTTAACATTTCAATTACAATCTTTAATAGCATTTTCAACAATCTTAAAGACAAACAACAACCAATATCCAGTAAACAGAAATGCCATAACCATTTCTATTTGGGTATATTACATCCCCCTCCCTTGAAGTTTTTCTAAATGACAATTAAATCCATGAGGTTTGCCTAAATTACATCCCCCTCCATTCCGTTTGTTTTTTTTTTTCCGTTAAAATTAATTGGATAAGGGCAGTATAGTATTTTTGCACATCTGATGCACTAATGCACTGACACTGACGCTGACGCACTGACACTGACATCTAAATTACATTCATTCCTTTCTATTTATTTTGCAATCACACCCCTTACTAACTGATTTTTTCAATTAATACAAAAATGTATATTTTTTTACCAAACTTAATTAAAGATATGGAAATATATATATACATATTTTCTTTTTAATTACAAATTAAAAGACAAAAATTTATATCTAAAAATATTATACATATATATAGAAATTTGCTATAAAACATACTTGTTGGGCTCCATAANAAAAATTTTATATCTAAAAATATTATACATATATATATATATAAATTTGCTATAAAACATACTTGTTGGGCTCCATAAGCTCCCCAACAATATATTTTTATTTATTTTTTTGTTGAAATTTTTTTTTTTAAAAAAAATTTTCCTTTGGATTTTATAGCATTTAGATTATTGTGTTAAGAAAAAAAACCAAAAAAAAAATTGCTATACAAAACACAACAATAAGATATGTTTTAGTGTTTTAGTCATATCCTTTTGTTTTTTTTGTAGTTAAAAAAAAGATATCCTTATTCTAGAATTTTCCTCTATATATAGGGTTTTGCTATAAAACTCACATGTTGGAGAGCTTGTAGAGCCCAATAGATGGTTTTTTTTTCTTGAATTTCATTTTTTAGTTTTCTTTTTAAAATCCAAAGCCAAAGTTTTTTATAGTTATATATATATACAGTTAGGCTACAAACCCTGACAGTCGGGGTTTGTAGCGTCCCCGACATTCACGGGGTTAACATGCCAATTGCAATTTCAATTTGAGACGCACGTGCTAGGCACGTGACCACATTTGGCGCACCCCCCTCTTCCCAACTCGACGCCTCCTCCCCCTCCCAAATCTGCCTCCGAAATCCCTAAAATTCCTAAGAGCCCGCCCTTCCTCCTCCCTCCGAGAGCCCCCAAAAGCCCTAGAACCTCCCGCGACTCTCTTCCCTCCAAGCTTCCCTGCGATCCTTCTCCCTCCGAGAGCCCCCGAGACCCCCCTGCGATTCTCCTCCCTGCGAGCCCCTGAGAGCCAGCCCCTTGCGATTCTCCTCCCTCCGAGCTTCCCTGCAATCCTCCTCCCTCCGAGAGCCCCCGAGCCCTCCCTGCCCCTTCGCCGATCCCTGATTGAAGCCAATCTTCAATGGTTTTTGAAGGATGATAAAATTCTTGCAAATTAATTTCTGATGGAGGTTTTTTTTTATTGTTTTTTTTTAATATTGCTAATTTATGTAAAAGAATGATAGTTTAAAATTAAATGTAAGTTGTTGTGCGCATGCAAATGTGGATGTTGGTGGGATTTTACCTTTTGAAGATATTTTTGATAGGGATATTAGTGATACTGTAATGGATGAAATTGGGAAATTGGCAGAAAAAATAAAAAAAGCGAACAGTTTTGACACCGAAATATATCTTTTTTAGCACACCTCTCCAGGTTCTCAGGCTCTCAGGAATTTTAGGGATTTAGGAGACAGATTTGGAAGGGGGAGGATACGTCGGGTCGAGGAAGGGCGGGGGGTGCGCCAAATGTGGTCAAGTGCCGAGCACGTTCGTGTCAAATTGAAATTGCAATTGCAATTGGCGTGTTAACCCCGTGAATGTCGGGGACGCTACAAACCCCGACTGTCGGGGTTTGTAGCCTAACTGTATATATATATATATATATATATATATATATAGGAATTTGCTAAATAAAATTTGGTTTTGGATATTGAAAATATAACTTAAAAAAAATCCATCTATTGGGCTCTATAAACTCTCAAACATGTGAGTTTTATAACAATATATATGAAAATTCTAGAATAATGATATCTTTATTTTAACAAAAAAAAATATGACTAAAACACCAAAACATATCCTATTGTTGTGTTTTGTATAGCAATATTTTTTTTTGGTTTTTTTTTTTAACCCAATAGTACTAAATGCTATAAAATCCAAATTAATTTTTTTAAAAAAAAAATAAAAAAAATAAAAAAAAAATATATTTTTTAGGGAGCTTATAGAGCCCAACAAGTATGTTTTATAGAAAATTCCTATATATATGTAAAAAAAATTTAGATATAAAATTTTTGTCTTTTAATTTATAATTAAAAAAAAATATGTATTTATATATATTTCCATGTTTTTAATTAAATTTGGTAAAAAAAAATTTGTTTTTGTATTAATTGAAAAAATCAGTTAGTAAGGGGTGTGATTGCAAAACAAACAGAAGAGAGAAAGATGTAATTTAGATGTCAGTGTCAGTGCGTCAGCGTGAGTGCGTTAGCGAAGGGTACTTTACTTCGTCACACAGGAAAGAGAATAAATTTAACGGATGAAAGTTTAACGGAAGGAAATGGATGTCATTTGGGTAGACTTCAGAGATTTAATTGTAATTTATGCAAACTGAAAGGCAAGTGAATGTAAAATACCCATTTATTTTATAATGTTTCTAATATTTTTGTTATTTATATCGAATAAATTACACTAATATATTTTGTATATACATAGATACTAGTAATGGCAGATCAAAAAATATACGTTGTATTCAGATGAAGACAACCAAGAATTTATAACTTATGGGCAGAATGTCAAGAATAAATTTATGGATTCAAAGGCAACTCATACAAATCATATCATTCAATAGATGAATCATAAATAACTTATGTTTCATACATTGAACCTACAATTAAAAATAATAATAAAAAATACTCTACAGTAGAAATAGAGATTAATCACCCTAAACTCAATTATCGAAGTATAAATAAATGTTCGTTTTTCATCGGTTTAATTGTCAGTTGCATAGTTAAAGTAGCTGTTATGAATATACTAGCACATGTATATTATGTTAACTCTTATTTTGTTTTTTTCATTTTAGTAGTTGTTTATGTTGTTGTGAACAATTATGACATATTTATATTAAATTATATTTAATATTTTTTAAATGACATAATATTATATTTTATTAAATTTATAATTAAAAATATAACAATATATTTTATATATTATATTTATTTAAATTAATAATTAAAATTAAATTTTATAATATAATTTATAAAATAAAAAATATATTATTAAATTAAAGTACAGTTCAGTTCAATCCAAAATTATACCATGATGTAGAATTTGAAAAATATAATCATATTATATCCAATACTAGCTCTGCACTCCAATCGGATACTGAGTGCCACACGCACTCTGAATGATGTAATAAAATATTTGCCAAAAGCAACTAAATTGGGATCACTTTGCTAATTGAAACGAATCGCGGTTCGATCCAAGTCGGGTCAAGTGTTGGTCGTTTACGAACCCGGCAGCAAGAATCTCAGAAAAACCCTAACTTCTTCTTCTTCTCCAAACCCTCTGTAACACAGACAGAGCAGCTCTTCTCTTTCAAAAACCTCGTCCGAGAACAGCCGGTACACCATAGGTTGGCCCGACCCAGTCCTCTCGTACTAGCAAACCGAACACCAGCTGTAGATAGGAACCGAACTGTCTCACAACGTTGTAAGAAAACCATGGCGAAGACATCAAAGTCCGCCGGCGACAAGAACGGAAAGAAAAAGAAGAATGCCGGTCCAAACGCCAAAGCCATGAAACAGAAAACCTCTAAACCCAATCCTTTCGAGAGCATTTGGTCCCGCAGAAAATTCGACATTCTCGGCAAGAAACGCAAAGGGGAAGAGCGACGCTTGGGCCTAGCTCGCTCTCGTGCCATTGACAAGGTACTATTTATTAAGCCTCTTGCGCCGACCTTCAAGTTGAACAAAATTTTTCAATCTTCGTTTTTGGCGGAGATTTGATTTTGGTTTTGGTTTGTGTGGGACACAGAGGAAAAAGACTCTGCTCAAGGACTACGAGCAGAGCGGTAAGTCTTCTGTGTTTGTGGATAAACGCATAGGCGAGCAGAACGATGCCCTCGGCGAGTTTGATAAAGCCATTCTTCGTTCCCAACGCCAATATCGGGTAAAGCTCGTATTTTGGTTTATGCTTTCCCTGGTTATGTTGAAATCCATTTTAGCTTTCTTTCCCCTTTCTGTTTTTATCTAATTTTTCCGTATCTCTTTTTATTATTCCAATAGATGAAACTGAACAAGAAAAGCAAGTATAATTTATCAGATGGAGAGGAAGATGATTTTGAATTTGATGGTTTCGGTGCATTATCTGAGAGAGATGATTTCGAAGATGAAATGCCGCCTGATGAAGATGATGATGGTTTTGAAGCCAGTATGTATCAATTTTGAAATAAATTTTAACTATATTAACTCACAGTGTTAGTGCCTTTAGAAGTTGAACTTTGGTTGTGTTCTGTGGTGTAGTCTTTCACTCATAAATGGAGGAAAAAAAGAAAAAAAAACTAAACCCAACAAGATGGTAGCTGACGTTTAATAATTAACAGTTTAATCTTAGTTCTTTTATTTGTAGGGGAAATGATTGTTTCCTTGGCACTGTGCTATTGACATTGATTGTTGTATTCCCTCTGCAGAAGACTCAGCCACATCACAGCAGAAATTTCTGGATAGAGGTGAAAGTAAAGTACAAGAAAATGTGAGGTCTTCTGTGCCATCTCGGTTTTGGTCCTTTTCTAAACCCCATTTCTGTGGGTTGTATTTATATCACATATTTGTTTCTGACTCATATTACTCTGTTTTTGCATGCAACCGCCATAATATTATTTTCAATATGTAGAACTTTGTATAATACTTTTATCTGAAATATGCCAACTGTTTTTAATTACCTGTCCTCTTTGATAGATTCTTAATCCTATCTTTTTGTAGACAATAGCCAGTTTAATCCTTTTCATCTTTTAAAATTACTTTGTTCAATCCAAATAATTCTTAAAAACAGTCCTGCTATCATTTCTTTTATTTTGATGAAAATATATCGCGGCTATACTATTTAATCATTCATGATGTTAACTGTTATGCCACTTAATCATCTGCCCCTCTCTCTCTTTACTCTCTATGCATGTGTGTGTGTTTCGAGGGATGAGATGATTCCTTGAACCTGATTGACACAATATCTTCTTCGCTGCAGAAGCACAAAACGAAGAAGGAAGTGATGGAGGAGATTATATTGAAGAGCAAGTATTTCAAGGTGGGATATATTATGTGTCATTTAAATGGCTTTTTAAATGTGGCTATATTTACTTCCTGACTTTAATTAATTTGGTAACTTGGTTTTCCCTTTCGCTTTTACCAGGCTCAAAAAGCAAAAGATAAGGAAGAAAATGAACAGTTGATGGAGGAGTTGGACAATAATTTCTCGTCCTTAGTGCAGTCAAAGGCATTGATATCTTCGACTGAACCAGGGAAGATGAATGCTTTAAAGGCTCTTTTGAACAAGAACATTCCAAATGAGAATATTAAGAAGGATGAGTTTTCTGATGTTCAAAATTTACAAACTTCTAATCAGGTATGCATGTTTTTCTTGTCGGTCCTATCAATGTTAATTCTAATATATTAAGTTTGGTGCTATTAATTTCAAGGGAACCAGTGACTTCCGAGTTTGAACTGGATGTTGAAGTTTAATTTTTATTTCTTTTCTTATGAACTTCATCTTTTCATCTCATATTTGATAGGTAAACTTCCCCAAGGTCTTTTATATACCTCTTTCAGTTTTTGTATAGTCTAGAATCTTTGCTTTAACTTTTAAGTGGCTAGTGATGTAAATATTTTGGAGACTTGGAGAGTGATATAATTTCTGTATTTTTAAGGATAAACCTGATGCGTATGACAAACTGGTTAAAGTGATGTCACTGGAAATGCGTGCTCGTCCTTCAGATAGGATAAAGACACCTGAAGAGATAGCCCAAGATGAGAGAGAACGGCTGGAGCGCTTGGAGGTATTTCACTAATTGTTTAGCTTGCATTAGTTCATCGATGTGCATGTATTAGCGAAAATGGTGTGGTGTTTCTATCATTTTTATTGTAATTCCATTTAATCTAAATATTTGCCCATTGAAGCTTTATAACTTAGACCTGCAAGACCTAAATATTGTTTAAAGTTAAGAAATACCAGGGCTCATTTTAGCAAAGAAACACAGTCTGATTATACCAATTCTGAATTATCAATCAGATGGTTGTAATTTTATCGATCCATTTAAAGATGTTGTCCATGACAGATTCCCTCAATTCTGCTATGCTGCAGATTATTATGATGTTTTTCTTTCAAGGGGGAAATACAGAGAAAAATAGTTATGTTTTGCAGCTATTTTAAAATAATCATAGAGAGAATTATAATTCTGAGAAATTGATTTTTTTGTTTGAATTGTTCTACATTTTAGGAAGAGAGACAGAAGAGGATGCTTGCCACAGATGTCCTCAGTGATGAAGAGAACGAGGATGCTGAGAGATCATCTTCCCAGAGACCAAGATCAATATCTGGTGATGATCTTGGTGATTCCTTTATACTTGATGAAGAGACCAGGACTAAAAGGGGCTGGGTTGATGAGATCCTTGAAAGAAGAGATACAGAGGATAATGAGAGTGGGGAGGATGATTTTTCTGAAGATAAAAGTGCTGAAGATGGAAGCAATGAAGAAGAATCTGATGAAGATAATGATGAGGAGGATCTATCTATGAAGGACTGGGAACAGAGTGATGATGACAACCTTGAAACAGATTTGGGTGGAGAGGAAGAAGATATTGAGGAGAATGATGAAGATGATACTGCTGATGAGAACAACTTGGGGCAAAAAGAGTCAAAAAAGTCACAGAATATTGATGCTGTTGAAAGTAGTAAAAGACTTGAAAATTCTTCAGATTTCAAGAAAATAAATGCAGATGGAAAATTGACTTTAGCTCGATTAGAGCTCCCCTACCTTATTGAAGCTCCAAAAAGCTTGGAAGAGTTGTACGCAGTGTTGGATAATTGTTCTAATACTGACGTTGTCTTGATAATCAATCGAATCCGGGCAAGCAATGCAATCAAGCTTGCAGCAGAAAATCGGAAGAAAATGCAAGTATGGGATGTTAACCGCTTTTGTAATATATTTGAATTTACTGGGAGAAGAGTCGGCTGACTAAATGAATATTTTTTTTGGTAATAAGTGAACTTTTGTTGTCATTGAATTTGCTCAGCACTTATATAGGTTTTTTGCCTGTCTTCAGGTATTTTACGGAGTTCTTCTGCAGTATTTTGCTGTCTTAGCAAATAAAAAGCCATTGAACATTGAATTGTTAGATTTTCTGGTGAAGCCATTGATGGAAATGAGTACTGAGATTCCTTACTTTGCTGCAATTTGTGCTCGTCAGAGAATATTACGAAATCAAACTCAGTTGTGCGAAATCGTCAAGAACCCAGGTTGGCAATGGTGAAACTAGCTATTTTTATTTAATCCAAATTAAAATTTACAGTGCCTTACTCTTTTCTTTCAAACTCTTCTTGCAGAAACTAGCTGTTGGCCTTCTACAAAGACATTATTTCTCTTGAGGCTTTGGTCCCTTGTATTTCCATGCTCTGATTTTCGTCATGCGGTGATGACCCCAGCAATACTGTTGATGTGTGAATATCTGATGCGTTGTCCCATTATGTTGGGGCGTGATGTTGCTGTTGGCTCTTTCTTATGCTCGATGATTCTCTCTGTATGTAAATTGGGGATGTCTACAATGTTCTTTCTAGATAGTTTATGTAATTTGCAAATGAGATGTTCATTGACTAGGTTCTAGGAAAGCATTTATTAGGCTCACATTAAATGCATATTATATTATTAGAACATTTCAGTTGAGTTCTTTGCTTATCCTAGTCAGTTCTCTTTGTATATTCCTATTGCACCCAAGCTTGTAGTGTTGTTTGTCTTGTATTAGCCTTTTTCATTCAAGAGTTCCATTTCTAGGTTTTTCAATTGATTGATTTACAATGCAGGTTGCTAAACAATCTCAGAAGTTCTGTCCTGAAGCAATTACTTTTCTCCGAATGATGCTGATGGCAGCTAAAGAAGGAAAAAGAATATCAAATCATGATTCTCAGGTATGACTGTTCTTTTACTCAATTCAAAATAATCTAATGCACAAAACCATGAATCTCCTGACAGTAAGTACTCAGTCAATATATGCTTACGGATTGTAGGTCCGAAATGGAACTCTTTAAGTTCTTAGTTTTCTATAGCAAGAAAATATAATGCAGAAAAACACCATAAGGAATGCATTAGTGTAGCATTTTAGTTAATAATAGCCGCTTATTCTTTTGGCAGTTTGATCATCTCATGGAATTGAAGGCACTAGGACCGCTGCTGTGTTTACGTGAATGTGTGAATGAGATTGCTCCTTTGAATTTCCTCAAAATAATGGACCTGCCAGAGGATTCATCATTTTTCTGCTCTGACAATTTCAGGTTTGTAGTTGGTGGGTTTTGTCCCAACTACTTATAGTATATTTGCATTATTGTATTTTTTCTTGTTGGATCTGGCTATCTAGTACTTTTTGAAAATGGTTCAAGTAAGGCCTAGTACTCTTGACCATTGAAAGTACTAAAGTATCCTTTTTTCACTGTAACTCTCTCTCCAACACTTTCTCTCTTATCCCTGGCCTGAGCAAGAGTTGCACAAGGTTCATGGCTGGTTACCAGTAACCAGTATCCCTCTTCTCTCTAACTCAGTAGTAAAGCTGAAAATTCCAACATCCACACATCCAAATTCATTTTTTTCCTTTGTTATCATTTGAGTCATACCTTTTTTTTATTATTATTTCTTTCCATTGCAGGGCTAGCGTATTGATTACTTTGGTTGAAACTCTGAAGGGATATGTTGATGTGTATGGACGTTTGAGTTCATTTCCTGAAATATTCTTGCCAATTTCAATATTGTTACTTGAAGTTGCAGAACAAGAAAACTTTCCTGGTGCCTTGCAAGATAAATTTAAAGATGTAGCTCAGCTCATTAAGACGAAAGTAGATGAACATCACATGTTGCGACAACCTCTTCAAATGCGGAAACAAAAACCAGTACCAATCAAAATGCTTACTCCAAAGTTTGAGGAGAAGTAATACTTTATATCCCCTCTGTCATTGCCTTCTGTTACGATTAAAGCCACTTATAGGTGGTTTGGAATTTAGCATTGAACAATACTTGTTGTTTCTGCAGCTTTGTCAAGAGTAGAGACTATGATCCGGATCGTGAACGGGCAGAAATGAGAAAGTTGAAGAAACGTTTGAAAGAAGAACGAAAAGGTGCTGTTCGTGAACTGCGTAAAGATAATCAGTTCTTGTATGAGGTGAAGGCAAAGGACAAGGCACAAATGGAAGCAGAAAGAGCAGAGAATTTTGCAAAAGTGAGAGAGTTCCTGCAAGGACAAGAACACGCTTTCAGGTCCGGGCAATTAGGAAAAGGCAGGAAGAGAAGAAGATGAAACTGACTTTTGTTCTCTCACTTGCATGTTCTCTTTAAAACACACTATCCATCCAGAATCATGTAATACTAGTGTAGTCTGCCATTTTTCTGTTACGTAGCTAATTCTATCTCCCAAATGACAAGCTGCTGATTCTGTGTTGTGCCCATCATTCATAACTGCAGAGCATAGTTGATAAAAAGAAGAAAGAGTTGTTGAGTTGAAACCTTATTCCCCGTAAGGAAATTTTGCCTGATTTTCATTCTTTGTATATTTATATAGTACATATCCCAGCTAGGATAAAAAATGGGATGTTTGTTGAATTATTTCCATTTTGCTTTTAATTACTATAGTATCAATTTTCTCTTTATCTCTCATCTGCGGACATTCTTAAACTGTTTCTGATTGTGTCAATCTTAACTAAAGATCTAAATGCCAACATTTTAGATTTGGATAATTTCATCAAATTCCATTTGGTTTTGATTTAAATACAATTTGATCTTTCTGGTTTAAAAAAGGTATAAATTCACGTTTTCTCTCAATTGCCGACATTCTTAAACTGTTTCTGATTGTATCAATCTTAACTAAAGATCTTAGATTGGGATAATTTCATTCATTTTCATTCAGTATTGACTTGTACGATTTGAACTTTCTGGTTTAGTAAATAGTCAATTTTCTTTCAAATTTTAAACAGTAATTTTTTTTCTCATTTATTATTTCATTTACACCATTCAAAATAAATTCATCTGAAATTAGTGTAAATTTATGAGGTTCAGATGGAATATTTTCTTTTAGATTTCACAGGAGGCAACAGCGGCAAAACCACCATTTCCACTAATAAAGAATCATCCGTTCCACCCAATATTGAAAAATAAAACTGAGAACTTTTAAATAAATTAAAGCACATGTTATTAAATGAAACTTGACTCTTTAATAAGATATTGTATTATACTTTCTTACTTAAAATGTTTTTGACTTGTATGATTGGCACAAATTCCAAATAAAAGAAAATTATGAATAAAATATGACAAGTAGTCATCTCTATGTTTGGACCACATACTTAAATTTTTAAATTAATATTTTTATTTATTAAAAATATTAATTTTTTATATTTAAGTAAACTTATACTTGTCCCACATCATTTAAAGATGAAAAAAGGTAAAAGTTGTACAAGTATAAATACAAAATTTGGATATTGAAAAAGAAAAAAAAGTCCTACATCGAAAGAAGAAGGGTTTGGTGAGCCATCTCTTCTTATATAAATTGGAGCTTCACCAAATTGGAAAAGAACTCGTGCATCTACACACACCAGAAAACATAGACTACTTAGTTTATTCTCGTTAGAATTTACTTCGAGTAGTCAAGTGTTTTAGTTGAAAATTTTAAATTAAAAGTCCTTTGATCTGAAAGGCAATCTGTAACCTTTAATTATTTTGTTCTCAATAATTAATATAATCGTTCTGATTTAAGTTTGATATTAATTGGCGCACATTTATTTCTTTGGACTGTCATAGGTTCGAAGTGGCACGCCCGCACACTTGAGACGACTGATTTGTTGAGTTTTACACCAACATATCTTTTGGCACGCCCGGTGGGACCAATATTTTTTGACTGAGAAAATGGTGCAGACTCGTTCCAAGAATCAGGAATCCTCACACTTGAGACGACTGATTTGTTGAGTTTTACACCAACATATTTGTTGGCACGCCCGGTGGGACATATATTTTTCGACTGAGAAAATGGTGCAGACTCGTTCCAAGAATCAAGAATCCGACAACCACGGCGGAATTAGCAGCCGAAACGTGTCGGATGAGGATGGAATTGAAAGGGAAGCTGGCAAGGCTCCGGACACGACAGAAATGTCCACTCAGGATTCGATCCGCGAGCTGTCCCGGAAGATGGAGGCATACCAGGAGACCCAGCAGCAAACGTTGCAAGGAATCTTGGAATTGCTGCGCCAGCAGGTGCAGACAACCCAAGCTGCGTCGAATGGCGCAAGGCCAACTAACGGCCATGAAGAACAGCAGGTGCAGGCCTTTCAGGCCGTACCCAATGACAACACGCCAAGGACTGAGGCACCGGCTTTTCAGGCCGGGTCCAGTGGAAACGATGTAAGGGTTATGCCTGAACGGCAAGTCCAACCTTACATTCCCCCACCGGCTCGGAACAATGTTCCTGCCGGGGGGCATACTGATAACCAAGGTCAGACCGTGAGGGATGGTCGGGAGCATTTGGCACAAGCTTTTCAGACTGTACCCAACGTACATGGAGGGAGAGCGGATTTTCCGACATATGGAAACCTGCCGGCTCGAAACCAAGTTCATGGCGGGGGGCATGCGGAGCATTTTGGACAAAACTATAGGAATGGACTTTATGATGCCCATGCTCATCAAGCAGACTTCCACGCCCCGGCACGAAGGAATGGACCGAACTGGATGAACCACGGCCAAGGCATAGACCGGGAAGCCGTTGAGACCATCATCCAAGAAATGATGGGTCCTGCATTCAGACGGACCGGACGCCCGACCTATAGGAGGCCGTACCCTGACGCTTTTGACCGGGTTGAATTTCCTAGGGGATTCAGGTTTCCTGACTTCACCCTATTTTCTGGCGAGGAAAGACAATCCACCGTGGAGCACATAGGCCGTTTCACTATCCAATGCGGAGAAGCAGCGGCCAATGATTTTCTAAAGCTGCGACTATTTGCTAACTCTTTGACAGGTCCAGCTTTCACCTGGTACATCAACTTGCAGCCAAACTCGATCCATAGCTGGCAAGAATTGGAGCAGAAGTTCCACGAGCAGTTCTATAGGATTGAGCCGGAGATTTCCATGGCTGACTTATCGCGCTTGCGTCAAATGGATGGAGAGTCGGTGCAGTTGTTTATAACCCGATTCAAGAAGGCAAGGATCAGATGTCACCTGGACATACCGGAGCGGGAGTTCGTCAAGCTAGCACAAGGCGGACTGAGCTACAAACTTCGAAAGAAGTTTGAGGGGACAGAATTCCATGACTTGTTCGAGTTGGTCTCTCGGGCCACTCGATATGAGGGCATCCTGAAGGAGGAGTACCAGAGGAAGAACTCATCCAGAGGGTCATACTACAAGGACCCGAATACTGAAATTCACTTGGTGGAAGCTGAGGACCAAGAAAGTGGAGATGGAACATTTGAAGTGGATGCTGCGGAAGTGATAGCCACACATCCACATGTTTGCAAGGCTCTTGCTAGACCAGTAAGGAGCCAGAAAGTTCCACAGCTGGTGTTGGACACGAGAAAGAATCGGGTCGAACCAGAAAAGGTCTACAGTTTTGACATTTCCAAAGCTGACCAAATCTTTGACCATCTGTTGGCCGACAAGGTAATTAAATTACCTGACGGCCATATTCTACCTACAGCGGAAGAGATGAAGAAGAAGCCATACTGCAAATGGCATGGCATGTGGTCGCATCAGACTACCAATTGCGTAGTTTTTCGGAATACTATTCAGACATTGATCGAGAAGGGGACACTGAAGTTCCCGGAGAAAGGGAAAGAAATAATGGAAGTGGATAGTAATCCTTTCCCATCGGCCGAAGCGAACATGGTTTCGGCCAATATTTCAGACTTGGCAAAACCCAGAGTGAGGATAGATCTGCGACAGACGTCATCCGGAAGAGTCTGGAAAAGAGACGTCAAGCTTAGAAGAGAGTATTCGGCCGATGAGGCCGAATCTTCTTCTAAGGTGCTTTGTAACCGGTGTAAGCATGAGGTTCAGGAAGGAGGAACGAGGCGTCCGGCAAAGAGTGAAAACCTGAACATGTCGAAACCACCACTAGAAAGCCACAGGCAGAAATCCGTTTTCCAGCGCCTGGGAACAAAATTGCAGGATCGACCGGTGAAGGTGAACGATCGATACCAAGGGGGGCAATGTGAGCCTAACCTCCAAGTCACTTTTTCTAGAAACCATCCGACCAGGTTGGTTTCTCAGAAGGTCGAGAAGCCAAGAACTTTTAGGCCGCCAATTACAGAGGTAGATCGTTGGTACCGAGCAGGACATGGTTCTTATCAACCACCTACCAAATCTCAAAAGAGGCGGATGCAGCGCCAGCATGCTGAGGCAAAGAGATCGGCTGAGGAAGCAAAGACTCGTGAGAAGGCCGTCGAGAAAAGGCCTATAATGCTAGCTCAAACAGAAAATGACAAGGATGATAATGTGTTGAAGGAACTGGAGTCACACCTTTGTGGTACGGAGGGGAGACCAGAAAATCTGAAGAAATTGGCTGCCGCTTCAACTCAGAAAGTTGTCGCCTCATCCGGAGCTTCAGGGACAAAAAAAGGGCGTAATGTTTGGGTCAGAAAACAAAGCGCTGAGATGATCTCATGTCTGAGAGACTTGGATGAGGATATAACTGAAGAAGACATGGTAGTTTCCTCTATCGACAAAGCTTTAACGATTAAGTTTGGAGCTATGGATGAGGTGGCCATCGACATGGTTACTATTCTGCCACTGACGTTTGAAGCTCATCCCAATCAAGCAAGCGTGATGGAAGGAGATGTCGTCGAGACTAGAGACGTCAGGGCAACAATTGCAGAAGGCTCCAAGTCTTCAACAAAAGAACCAAGTCATTCTAGGTCCCAACGGATAGTGTTTGAAAAGCCAACTGAAGGGATGGCGCAACATCTGAAGCCTCTTTACATCAATGCTCATTTCGATGGAGTACCGATAAATAAGGTTTTAGTTGACAATGGAGCAGCGGTAAATATTTTGCCGGTTTCCATGTTAGCTAAACTATGTAAGAGTGAGCATGATCTCGTCCCAACTGATTTGACAGTCAGTAACTTCCAAGGAGGAATCACTAAGGCTAAAGGCGTTTTGCCTATAGAGATTACCGTGGGGGGAAAATCTACCATGACTGCATTCTTTGTGGTAGAGTCCAGATCCAGCTACAATGCATTATTGGGGCGGGATTGGATTCACGCAAGCTTGTGCGTACCATCTTCATTGCACCAGGCTTTATGGTTTTGGAATGGCGAAAATGTTGAAGTGGTTCAGGCCGATAGCCGGCCTTTCTTAGTCAGTGCCAATGCAGTTGAAGCTTGGTACTATGAAGAAGAAGTTGGCCTTGTCCAATTTTTCGGCAATAATAAACATGGCCGTCCTACAGGGGTTACGGCCTGGAAGGATGTCAGGGTACCCCACAAGATGGCGAAAGAAGTTTGTGATGAGTTGGCACGACCAACAATTGCCCAGATGTCAAAGCTGAATACAAAGAGTTTCCAATGAATATACACCATAATGAAGAAGAGAAAACGATAGCGGTCCATACCACTATCAGAAAACTTGTGGCATACATGGCAGAAAAGAGGCTGGAAAGTAATTCGGATATTGATTTGGCCGAATGCATCATGGAGGATGACTCTGGGGTTGAATTGGAATTCATCTTTGATGATATCCAATTGGCACCAAAAAAGATGGATGACTCCACAGCCGAGGTTCAGGATCCATTGCTAGAAGTAAATTTGGGAACTGACGAAGATCCTCGGCCAACTTTTGTAAGTAGCCTTTTAGAGATTAAGCTGCAGGCTGAAATCATTGAGCTTTTAAAGGAGTTCAAAGATTGTTTTGCTTGGAATTACCATGAGATGCCTGGTTTAGACAGAAAATTGGTGGAACATCGTCTGCCAATTAAAGAAGGGTTTCGGCCATTTAAGCAACCACCAAGGAGAATGTCGCCAGAGGTCATGCTCAAAGTGAAGGAGGAAATCGAAAGATTGGTCAAAGCCGGCTTCATCCGAACGGCTCGCTATGTAGAATGGTTGGCCAATATAGTCCCAGTTGTAAAGAAAAATGGGAAACTCAGAATATGCATTGACTTCAGAAATTTGAACTTAGCTACGCCCAAAGATGAATATCCAATGCCAGTAGCTGATTTATTAGTAGATGGGGCAGCTAAGCATGAGATTCTTTCTTTCATGGACGGACACTCCGGATATAACCAGATTTTCATTGCAGAAGATGATGTTGCCAAGACTGCATTTAGATGTCCTGGTGCAATCGGAACGTTTGAATGGGTTGTCATGCCTTTTGGTCTGAAGAATGCAGGAGCT
>QANX01004189.1:0-14877 GCA_003254975.1 Ochetophila trinervis | reverse complement strand
AAAGTTTTCTGATTCTTGATTAGTCTGGCAGAGAAAGGTTGGAAGTGGTCTAGATTTGTTTCTCTCAATTCTATGTGCATTGGGTGAAACTATAAATATAGAAGGGTTGCTAAAAAAATAGATTCTCTGTGAAAAAAAAAAATTACAAGTTCAAGTTCAAGTTCTATAATTATTTAGATTAGAGGCTTAAAGGTACTTAGAAAGTATAAACATGATTTAAATATACGCAGATTATCTAATTTACGGAAAAAGAAAAAAAAGAAATTATAGTTCTGAAAGTTTAATGCTCCTCTCTCATATCTACATCTCTAGTATTTTTATTCATAAAAAGAAAATTCCGTGCTTTTTTTTTATGAATAGAAAATTACGTGTTGGATTCGTATAAAAAAATGAAAAAAAATACGTGTGCATTAGCCTAACCGGATAGCCTATAACCTATACATTGCTAGCTAGCCACACAACGGGTTCTTTCTTTTTTTGGTATTATTTCACACAAGGGTTAATTAAGGCTTGGGTTTCCTTAAACAAAAAAGGGGAATCGAATTGACGGTGACTTAATGGTATTCTGATTAGTCTTTTTAGATTAATGTTTTTTATTTGTCGTGCTGAAACTTTTAATTTTATATTTATCATTATCATATAGTTGGAACAGAAACAAAAATTGAAATGCCTAGAATGAAATGAAATAGTATTACCACTTTTGTTGCTATAGTATTTATATCATGGTCAATTGACAGGGTCTCAGCTAAATGTGCAAGGCTAGTTTTTATTTTATTTTTTTATTTTATTTTTCAAAAGAAGAAAAAAAAAGCTGTGCAAGGCTAGTTTTTAAGTAATCTTTGAGTTCTAAACTCACATATATTAAAATGCATGAACATGTAATATTTGAACTGTGTGACACACACCGCACCAAAATGCTTTTTTATACATCCGCGTAATAACATGATATGGATTGGTCAAGTAGGAAGAATATCAAATGAAATTTACATAATTTCACATATTTTACAAGGCCTTGTGGTGTAATCATGCTAGATATACTTTTATATGAAATTAGCATCTCAACAATTTGTTTATTTTTTATGTATTGGGGAATACTAGATTGAGATATATAATTAAAATATATATATATCTATATATAAATATACTTATACCACTTGCTTTTTTCCAATTTAAAACTTTCTATAACACATTTCCTTTATATAACTTAAAGAAAGAAACGCTAATCAAACGAAAGTCCAAGAGCATCCCTTCATTGGATGTGTGCGCGTGTGAATATTTAAGATTTAAATTTCTAATTGTTTTTATCATTATACTTTTATTTATTTAATTTTGGTTAGCTTTAATGTTATATAGTTAATTACTTATAAAAGTTTTTGTATAAATATTAATTGTCTAATAAATTATAAAAATATATATATATATATATTTGTAAAAAATGAAACACTTTAAAATTTTCTCAGTGGGTTGGTTTTTCTAGGTTATCACCTATTCATAGTAGGGTTTCCTTTTCTTTTTTTTGGTAAATAGTAGGGTTTCCTTAATTAAACCCGAAAAAGGAAGAATCGATTTGATGGTGACTTAATGTCTTCTACTTCTTTTTTATGAATTAATTTACTCTTTATTAGTTCTTTTTTTACTCTTTATTAGTTCATGGAAGACAAAAGTGCATAAAAGCATGGCCTGCAAAGGGTATTAAAAAACAAACTCTTAACGCATGGAATCTCTCACTTATATATATCAAATTCAAAGATTAAAACTATATATATATAATTGATGTAAGGGTGATGTAATACAATATAACATTTATAAATACGCATTTTATAAGTATTTAATATAACTCGTATATTTTATTTTACAATGATTTTGTATGTGATTATATATAATTAAAATTAAATCCTACGTTATTAATAGAAATAATAAAAATATTATATACTATCATTGTATAAATTTTTTTCTAACTCAAGTGGAGATTATTAATTTACCAAAGGAGGAAAAAAAAAGTTTCAAGTGGGAATTTTTATTTTTATTGTTTTTTCTCACTCCATGAGGAGTTGAATTAAGTACTAGTTTATAATTAATGTCATTGACATTAAGGCCGACAACAGATCGAGGGCTCATAATTTCTCGTATTTATATGTTTATCTGGTCAGTAAAAGGAGAAGTTTCATCGGTAGTGGAGCTGTCCTTAGTGCTCAAGGGCTTTTTTTTTTCCCTGATGAATCCTTAGTGCTCAAGGACTTGCTTAGCTAGTTATAACCTCTTCACTGGATCGCAACACTTTTAGCTAAACTATATAGACCACAACACAATGTGTATTATGAACTATACTTTATGAGAGCGAGGTTGGATAAATTCCACTTCGTTTCTAAATTTTTTAATTGCTCTTGTTGACCAATTTTATAATAATAGTACTATGTGGTTTTTTCATTATATATATTTTATTTAATTCTAAGGCAATATTATTAACTTTATTCCTTAAACTATATTTGTCACATCAATTTTCATTTTGCTCCCAAAATTATATGATTTCTCACATTATTTTTCCAAAACTATTATGTTGAATCCTTTTGATCCAATCATACAATTTTATATCTTGCTAACCTAATTTAGTCATATATACTGTTTAAAATAAAACAAAACATAACATAACTGTTTCAAAACAAAATTACGTGAGTTGTATACAATCAATTTCAAAAACTAATTTATTCACCAAAAAAATATATTTCAAAAACTAATTTAGTCAAAAATGTTTGATTAAAGTAAAATGAGACAAAATAATAATAATAATATATGGGCAAATATATCTTAGTTTAGGGGAAAATTGATATTAACCCTTATCCTTATTGTATCAATAATGTTCCAAATCAAATATTCATATCATCTAGCCAAGTGTATTTCTCAACAATAATGTTCTTGTACGTTATTAGCTTATGATCTTACTTATGTTTAAATGACGTATCATGCACAAGTATCACGTGAACCTTTTTTCGAGCTGTGTTAGATTCTAATAGACTTGGACATAAGTTTTTGCAACTACAGGATTTTAGATTTTTTTTTAAAAAACAAAAAAATCCAACGTACCTAAACCAGACAAGACAATTTTAAAAGGTACGAATCTGTAATTTTAATTAAAAATATTTTGTTATATTTTTAATATTAAAAAAAATAAACTTTTTAATGATATAACTATTTAAAATGCTATTTAACATATATATATATAGATCCCGTTCATTCATGATCAATCGTCAATAGTGACAAATAATATTATATATATCAGAGGGAGAGCATAAATTCGATGGACCTCTTTAAATGTTTCTAATTAATTGCTGCAGTCTAGAGGTCTTCCTCTGCAAGATTATATATGGAGGACAATTTTTTTTTTTACAGTACTAAGCTTTTTTATATATAGATAGAAGCTTGAAATATTCATTTTAACGAATCCCTCAGAGGCTTAGTGGAAGAAGCATTTCCTTTATAAACACTTTTTTTTTTAATTTGTTGAGAAACTCTATAAAAACTTCAAGGTATAAATGCATTTTAGTAATTTTTAAAATTAAATTTGTTCAAATAAAAGTCTTTACAATTAATTAATTTGTGCAATTGATACATTCTAATTTGAAAAAAATTTCATATTTGTCTAATTTAGTTAAAATTGACAAATCCACTTAAGTTAAAATGTAACAAAAAAAAATTGATTTGAACTAAAAATTAAAATTGATTTTTTAATTTATGCACATAACCCTAAATTAAAAAAAATTTAAAAACATGAAAGAAAATTTAAAATTTCTTTTTTTTTTTTTAGTTTTAGGTGTAATTAAAAATGAAAAAAATCAATTTTCAAGATAACTTGTTATACACGTGATTTATAAGTTGATGGAATTCATCAATTTTAACTAAATTGGACAAAAGTATAATTTTTTTTTTTCAAATTACAGGGTATTAATTGCATAAATTAGTTGTAAAAACTCTTATACGAATAGATTCAATTTTAAAAAGCACTAAAAGGCATTTAGACCAAACTTCAATGTATAATTGTATATATCTAAATTAGCTAACTCATGTCTCTCCCTCTTAAACTACAAATATGTTGCAAATAAATATGAAATTAAAAGCCAAGTTTTTCTTGGTGTTGTCTAATCAAAATCCATGCTTTCTCTTCAATTTTTATATAGACTCAAAATGAATGGCTCTGAGAAAGATTGTTGAATGGAAATGAGTCAAAAATTGCTGGACTTTCCATTTATAGAAATTATTCTCAATGCTTACTTTTTTCTCTTCCTGATTTTGCAAATAATGATATCTTTATGACAAAACATTTTTTTGGTAATTATCTTTATGACAAACATTTCCATGTGCAACAAGCCCATATTTTTATGTTTCCATTGTCGAAATTTTTAAGAACGCCACACGTGGGACCGCCGAAAAACCATCTTAAATACCAGTTTCAGCTCTTGATCACAACCATCACTTACTAATACTTCATCAATTTTCTTATAGTGATTTTCATTTTACAGAAGCTTGAATTTTTTTTTTTTGTTTTTTGTTTTTTTGTTTTTTTGTTTTTCCATATATATGCTAGCTAGTTACTTACTTATTAGTTGTATTTGCTAATTAAAATCTCTCTTTTCAATCCCATTATAATGGGCATGATCAAAAGCTTCTTTCCATCTTTGTTGATGGTTTTGTTCATCTTACTTCAAAGCTCTCATTTAATATCATCTTCAAGGCCATTAGACACTGACTTGCCGGTTAATCTTAAAGCCTCTTTGTCAAGTAGTCCTCCAGCACCACCTTCTACGGAGTGGTTCACTATAAATCGCTTCAAAATAAACGAGGGCGATGCGTTTCGTCCCACCAGTCCTGGCCATAGCCCCGGCGTTGGCCATCAGTCTCCACCAGGATCACCATAACGGTGATATTTATGAAACATGAACTTGGCTAGTCTTTAATTATCCTTTCAGCAGATTGTTTTATGGTTCTCATTAAAATTATATGTTTTACACATTTATTATCTTTTTTTTGCTCTTGTTCTTTTGAGTTAGGACTTTTAATTTTTTGGAGTTATAAAGAGTGTAACCATCATTGTTATGTTGTTATTATATATAGGGAAGTTCAGCTAAGATATGCGCGACCTGGTTTTTTCAAAATCACATTTTAAATCTTAATCTCAATTAATATGATTATATTATTTGGGCTGGACTTTATTTATTTTTAGCTCAAGTGATATAATCAAATGTTAAGTTTTAAAATTTGATTTTAAAAAACGTTAGATCATCATAATCTGAGACTAGCTAGCTATATTTGTGTTGATTGTAATATTAAATTTTCTGCATGCATTGACGAAATTTCTAGTCATGTTCGCGAATTAAGAGAGATCTTGATCTGCATATTCATTTATATATGCTTCTATTACTCATTTTGCCTCATGCTATACATCTATATATCTAGCTATTACTTAGTAATTTTTCCTTTTTTTTTCTTTTTAATATGAGGTGGAAATTCCAACTCATAGCTATTATTTAAAGAAAGTAACAATGGTACTTGACTACTTTCTTTCAGCTAAACTTAAAAAAAAAAATGACAACTCAACATAATATCATAGCTAAAAATCTGAAAGGTTCTAAGTTCAAAAATAAAAAAATATATGTAGAGAAAAAAAATAAGCCCCAAAATAAATGGTTTGACATGTAAAAAAGACTGTTAAAAAAATATAAAAAAAATGACGCTCACCTTTTATTAATTAGCTTAAGCTTTTAAGAGAATTCGAAAGGACTACCAATTACTATTACCAAGCTAAATGAGAGAATTGGATACGCAAAACTCATACTAAAATCTTAACCTTAATTTTTGAGATATTTTCTACTGAAAAGTTTTACCTTTATCCAAATCATAAAAAATTGCATGGTATATAATGTGTATTCAATTGAGAATTTAATGGATTTAAATAGACTTATAAATTTTAACAGAATTCATAGATTATGTATAAAATTCATAAGAATTCAATGAAATCCATAAACAATACTTGAGATTTCATTTAGACTTTTTCATTCATAAAATTCTTTTTAAAATTCAATAAAATCCATTAAAAACCATCATTTTTTAAAATCTATTAAAGTTAAAATCTATTAAAGTTAATGATTTTTTAAATACCTTCAGATTTTAAAAGATTTCTACCATAATTTTAATTGAATACACCTAGATTTTAATAAACTTTTATAAAATCTATTAAAATCTGAATTGAATACCTCTTGATCGATTTGTATAGATTTTTCTGAACTTTAAATTGAATATCTCTAAATTTTTAAAATCTTTTAAAATCCAACAAATTCTAAATTGAATACACCTTTAATTCCTAGCTTTCAGCCAACAAAACCTAGTATTGTGCCAACCAAATCAGAAAATTTAATTAATTTGATGATGAGTTTTAACACCACACGATTTTCCATAATGTATGAATATACTATAAAAAGAATATCTATGAGCCAAATAATAATTAAACAACCACTTTAATAAATATATAATCTATATATAAGTTCGAATTCATAGTTATTG
Organism: Ochetophila trinervis; assembly: GCA_003254975.1. Taxonomy (NCBI): domain Eukaryota; kingdom Viridiplantae; phylum Streptophyta; class Magnoliopsida; order Rosales; family Rhamnaceae; genus Ochetophila; species Ochetophila trinervis. The sequence goes on along the minus strand of QANX01004189.1, from coordinate 8,325 downwards.
TTTAAAGAAACAATGGTGTTGTCATTGGAATGTATCTAAAAGGACATTGATCACCACAGTTGAAAGAGAGAAATTGATCAATATATACAAATATATATATATATATATATATATATATATATATAATGAAAAGCTCAACTATCAAAAAATGAAAAGCTCATATTGAAATCTTAGCCTTTTGGATACTTTCTTCTGAAAAGTTTTACCGTGGTATGCAACTTATAAAATTTATATGCATGGTATATATGTTTACTGTTCTGTGAGAATGCTTAAATTTTCAATTTTAATCAAGTTTAACTAGTGTTGCCAAGTTGATCATGTGCATGCCAAAGTGTTGATTTTTTATAAGTACAAGCTTTGACTTTGGTTTTATTATTAGTGTTGCACATAGTTTATCAATACGAGTTTATAATAGACTAGTGACACGTTTGATTCCGAAATACGGTTTAAAAATTACGGTCAAAAAAGCATCAAAGGCATTTTTCTCATTTACCAATCTGATCCCATTTATTTTGCTATTGGTTTTTTTTTTATTAAGTACACAAGCAATACGTAAGCTTAGGAACACTTTGAAAGTGATTGGAATTTGAAACCCAAACGTTGGGCGAAAGGATTAAACAGTAGTTTTTCCTACTAGCTATATAGTGCTTGATGATGATCAACTAGCCAATCTTTCATTAACACTAGTAGTTTGTCATTTTCTTTAATTAACAGTATAAGCTAATGTTATTTTCAGGCGACACTATCAAAATCATAGTCGAAAGCCGCCTCATTCCTAAGCTATCATCATTAGAAAAGAAGAAAAAAATAAGTTAAGTTAATTTATTCTTGATTGAATGATTTTTTTGATTTCTATGAACACATGATCGGAAACTTTAAGCATCTCTCTCTCTGTATTAACATATAGATATGGATGAACGCGTGCTCAGTTTATTTTGGTTAGTTAATTGTAACTTTTTGGTTAAGATTGTTTCGCAAGAGGTACTATATATTAAATTGTTTGTCTTTTTCGTGGACAAAAGCTGATAATCCTCAATTATATAAAATTAAGCAGATAAGCCTTCTTTCTCAAGAATCTGATCTTCATAATTACAAAAATATCTTTTTTGCACAACTAATTAGAAATAGTAGTGGCTCTAAAGGCTTCTCATTTCTGAATACTGTACCATGCGATCGACCCCACCAATATTGTTCCCAAAATATTTCATAATTGGTAGCAGTATTGATCAAGCTTAACAAACAATACCAAAGTTTGAAGAAATTAATATTAATTATCATCAAAGTGCAAGTGTAGTGCCTTTTCACATGAGTCTTAATTATGTCGTATTGAAAGTCTGTTTCGTAGTGCCTTTTATACGACTGAAATGGTAGAAATATTATTTTGTTGGAGAAAAAAATGCACTTGGGTTGTTTACTGTAAAATCACCTGATTAGATGATTTATAGATGTTCAAAGTCCAGGAAGTGAGGAAACGCTTCATGCATTATTATTGTGTCATTTTTTTTTTAAGTTTTAAAGGGATTTTTTTAAAATAAAAAATAAATTTTTTTGCTAAACATTTAATTGCTTAATATTGTGAAGTTTTATTTAAATAATTTTAAAAAATTATATCAATAAAAAGCTAAAAAGTGAGCCACTATCACATATGCACTATTAAATGGGTTTTAACAGCAAGTTTAGTATGCATGACTATATTGTATTGATTTTGATGCACTAGATTGAACAGCATTGTAATACATTATGTTGTATTGTACCGCATTTGGTGTAAAAATGTTATGTACTATAATTTCTTTTTCAAAATCAATTTTAATTAAGAAAAAATAAATAATTATTTTTTGTTATGCATACTATTTTTTAAAATAATTATATTAATCAAAATATATAATATTGATTTTTATTATTATTAATCATGTAATTTTTTTTAAAATTATGTCATTCTTAATATATTAAATTGAGTGGGTTATTATTCATCATATTAATTGCATTAAAAATAATTAAGAAGAAGAAGTTTAACAATAAAAAGTAATCATTTTTTTGAAAATGTTACGCATCGGTAGATAAGAAAAAATAGGTTTTCCTTTTTTGGTTTAAAAATGACTTTATTTGACAAAGTAAATGTAACATCCTAAAACTTAAGTAGTGATTAACAAAGTAATTAGAGTTAATTGTATTTAATAATTGAATTAATAACATTCACTACAAAAAAAAATTGATATTTTGTGACGGAAATCTTTGTGATGGAAATGTACCCATCACAAAACACTGTTTTCTGTGTCGGAAATTTCAACTTCCGTCACAATTGTGGATTCATTTTTTATTATTTATGACAAAATTTTTGCCGTCACAAATTCAACTGATAATTTGGTGAATTCTGTGCGCAGGAACAAAATTTTGAATTTTTTGTTGCCTTTAGTGACGTAAAATGACAAATATCTTCACTAATTGACTAAAATTCAAATAGGAGTGCACATTTTGATCGGAAAAATTTATTTTTTTCCTTCTTCCCTATTTCGCCTGATCCCTCTCTCATTTAGTTCCATCTCCCCGCCTCCCTCTCAGACTTGCCCCTTTTGAACCCACTCAACTCAAGCCTTTCGCTAGAAATTTTGCCACATCCGGCAAACGGGGAGCTGACCCACAGCCCCTAAAAAAACGCCCAGCCTTTCTCCTGCTTCCCCCCCCCCCCCCCCCNCAATTTTTTGGCCGTCAAACCCTGCGAATTGGCTTAATGATAGTAGTGCGTAGAAAGGGAGATCTCAGAAAGCTGGAAAGTCGGTTGCAATCAAGCTCAAGACTTTGCGCAAAGTCTTTGAAACTTCAAAAACTATGAGGACCTTCTGATTCTCAGACATGAAGAGCGATTGGCCATCGGGTTGCCGCAGAGAGATTGTTGGCCACTATCAGAAGTCCACGGTTGTCGCACAGCCGTGCCGAGGCTCACTCTGCATTCTTCATCCCTTCAATTTGAGGTAAGATTTGTGTGCGTTTGGGATTTTAGGGCACAAAATCAACTAGATTTTTGTAAACCCATTTTGTTCGGAAAAGTAAAAATTCCAGCGACATTTTGATCGGATTTTGTATCAAAATGCTACCCATTCCATCCTTTCCCAAACCCCATACTTGTATATTCAAATCTGAAATAATTTTTCTGGCCAAATCCTCATCTGACTCTCGCCCCTGTTCGTCTCTGTGACTAATTTTTGCTTATTAGCATTGTCAAGTTATGGATTCACTTCTCTGCTGTGTATATTGTCACAATCTTTGTCTGCTATCTACTTTATTATGTAAGTGGAAATGTGCATTTTTAGCTTGATAATACATCTAAACTTTGAGTAAAAAAAAAAAAAAATTGGGTTCCTTAAAAGAACTATGCTTTTGATATGATATTTTATAGTACTTTTATGGCCGATGATGGTATACTACTTACGTATACTACTTAAGAGCATGGAAAAGAATGGAGTTTGTGATGAATTTAATTTGCTGGATTACTTATTGTAGCTGGCCGGTTGGCGCTGCTATTTTGCTTCATTTTTAACAGGAAATTTGGGTCTTGTCATTAATGCTTCTAAGTTATAAAGATTTATGGTTATTATCATATCAAAAAATATGCTTTTGAGCTGACTAAATTATTTATGGTAGTTGAAGAATTGCTATTTTGCTTTTTTTTTTTCTTCTTTAATATTTTAGGGAAATCTCATAATTGTTTAGTTAGTTTTTAATTCGTTTTTGCCTGGTTGGAGTGAAAGCATTTTTTTTTCTTTTTGTGTGTGTTTGTGTTTTCTTGTTTCTTATTTAATATGTATGTTTCTTCATTTATTTTTCCACTCATTTTTATTTGAAAGTAATTTATCATTTTCTTTATTATTTTTTCCTTGTATATCTTGGATCTTAAAGTAATTGAAACATTTGAATTTACGTGTGGAACAGATACAAGACTGTTTTTGCAGATAGAATTTCTGTTTTCAGGAGGGCTTGTGAGCTTTTTGGTTACAAGGTATTGTCATATTGCTTTTGATTGTACATTCTTGCTACCCCTCCCATTTTCTGTACTTTTTAGACTTCTAACTCGTGTTAAAGTGGGGATTGGTTTTATAGGTTACTTCCACTACATATCTGTGAAAATATATAGATAAACTATTGCAAGTTCATTGTTTTTCACTGCACTCAATGTGCTTAAAAGCTTGAATTTTTTATGGGTCAGATTATTATGGATGAACACCAGCGTCCTAATGGAATCCCTATGACACGGTTTACCCTGCAATCCATTTATGCTCAAAGTGATGACGAGAAACTTGAATTTTTATACGAATCAGGGTGTACAAATATTTTGGTAAGATGCTTGATTCTTGGTTATATAAGAAATGACTGGCAAACTTCCTTCAGTAGCATCTGTATTTTAAGTAGAAGCAATAATGCATGAACTCCTTTGGTCGATATCAAAATATATTTTCTACTGTTTTATTTCATTTTCCTGGAATGAATGGTATGAACCTAAGGAAAAACTTGTTATTATTTTGTGTTCTGATCAAACAGGTAAATGAATATAGCTCCGAGCCAGATATATCCCGTCAGGTATGGAACATGATATTTTCCTACATTATTTGCTTCTAATTCTAAGCAAGTAGGGATATTACTTGCTTTTGTGTCTGGATATCTAGCATGTATTTAGAACCATTACTTTTAAGAGTCTTTGCCACTGGTGTGCAAAGTTTCTAGTTCAAGTCGGTTTCACGTGACCCAATGTGAAAATTATATCTTATCCTTTTTGTGATGGATATTAAACATTTTTTAGTCAAGGTTTCTCTCTGCTTCATTTTTTAGTGGAAAATTTACTCATGAAACTTTTCTTTTCGAAAGAAAATTACATATCAATTAACTTTCTTGTGACTTTTTTTTCTCTTTCCTAAATTTATTGTTGTTTGATGGGAAATTAATTATCATGGTTACTAGCAATAATATATAAACCTAGAGTTAATTTTCTAGTGTGTAAAGAAATCTAGCCAGTTTGATTTCAATGGTGGTCCTACAGGACGCTTTTTCAATGGTTATACCATGGTTGATGAAATAGGTTTGCTCTGTTTCCTCTGTTTCTGATATCAACAATGCCACCTAAGTCTGTGTGTAGAGTGTATGTGTATATTTCTATTACATATATCATATAGATACTATTTGAAGATTGAAGTGATTTTGGCTTATCTTTTATCTTCACTTTGCTGCATCTACTGGTTATGTAGATAATTTTATATGGGCAACCATTGGTTTTGTCAGCAAATAAAAAATTGAATTAAAATGTTCAATTATTGTATGTTAGAGCGATTTTATTTTCCTTTTTGGTGAAACAATGAATAAAGTTTGAGTCTAGTAGGATATTGATTGATGCAATCATTTTTCTATTGAGTGAAGTGTACTAAAAGTCTTATAAGATTAAAATATTTTTAGTGGGAACTATTTTTTTTATTTATTCAGCCACTTTGCTGGAATTTGATAGGTAGTTAACCATAATCGGTGCATCCATGGCACTTATACCCCACAATGCTACACGTCAAAGATATGATTTGGGTGGATCATGGATGTTTTTCAGATTGGACTTATTTCAGATGTAAGTACATTTTAATCGTTGATTTCATCTTAGGAAGAAAAGTGTTTCTATGAGTTTATGGCCTGGGAATGCATGCTAGTCTGGTTTATTTATTTATTTATTTTTTATCTTTTTATTTTATTTTGTGTGTGTGTGTGTTTGGCTTACTATCTGGAAATCAATGATTGAATATGCCCTAAAAAATACAATTTTGATCATGTTGATGTCCTTAGGTAATTTGGCCTATAAATGTTGGTATCTTTAGTTTTTGCAATCAGTTTGAGGCGATCAGCTTTAGATGACAAATGTTCAAGTCTTAGTGTTGCCTTTTTTACTTCTTTCACCATTGTGTTGATAAGCTTCTTTTCCTTGAACAGCCAATGAAATTTGTGTGAATTATGAGGATGCAATTTTTTTTTATACTAACTGGTCTTGATTTGGGAATTTACTGTTTTTTATTTATTTATTTTATTTGTATATTAATTTATGGTTCATGTGACTTAGGCATTCATATCAATAAGGGTTTACTGGCTCTTGGCAATGTAATAAGTGCTTCATTGAAAGAAGTTCAATACTTATATCGGAGCATTGAAAGTAGTTTGTTTACAAATTTTGGTGACTATTTGAGGTAATGCACTACACATTGGTTTAAAAAGTGAGGGGTGGCTTGCCCTGTTTTTGTCAAAAAGAAAAGTCTTTTTGAATTGACATATCTAGCATTGGCTTCTTGTTGCTATTACTAATCTTATAAAGGTTGGAGCTTATTTAATTTTAGTTCAACACAACACATATTTCATTATAGATTATGATTGGTTAAAGTACATTAAGTGACATTTTAGGTGTTATTTTGTTTGAGCTTTGCTGTATGATGTGCAGATACATGGTTTAATGGGTGTCAAATTTATAGCGGTTATGTATTGCTAGATTCATCAGTGATGAAGTATATATGTGCAGGTGTGTAATTTGCTCACGGTGATGACTTTTATTATTAGTTAGTAACTTAATTTAATTTTACAGTTGAAAGAAAAAAAAAGGGAGTGAATAGAAAGTTAATACTGGAGAGGAAAAAGATGTGCTTAGTATTGGTATTGCTGCTTGTTTTGTCACCTTATATGATCATTTAATTAATTTTGTTTTCACATTTTCTTTTTAATTGCTTGTTATTCTTTACTTTTTTTATTTTTCTCCCTTTCTCTTTTGAAAATACATATTCTTACCATTTTTTGTGATGATTTTCTAGGCTGGATATCCCAGAAGGAATAACTTATCTTACAAAACTTAGGCAGCTAGATCGTTTTATGAGCCTCCTTGTAAGCCGAAGCCAAGCTCAAGAAAGTTAATAGCCTTTAACGAGAAGCATGTTGTGAAATTTGAAAACAATCTCAACATATGCTGTTTTGGTATGTAGATGGTTATTTTTTGAGGGACACATGGTAGTGTGATGTATTGGAAATTTTTTCAATGAAGCATGTAATAGGACAAGTGCTTAGCGAATAATTTTTGAACACTTTATATCAAATGTTTTAATGTTAAATGAATTTTACAATGTTGTTTGACTATTTATTCTATTTGAGTTGTACTACTTATTGATCATATTCAATGGCCTGTGTTTGAATGGAAGAGACCATATTAACATTAAAATGGGTGAATAAAAAATAACTGAAAAAAATGTACAGTTTAAAAAAAAAAAAAGCGCCTATTGTGACGGTATATAGATTGTCACAGTGTGTTTATTGTGACCGTTTACCGTCACAAATATGAAATTGTGACAGTTCATATCGGTCACGAAATCAATGCAATATATCATTGTTTTCACAAGTGACGGTATCTAGATCGTCACAGTATGTTTACTGTGATGGTCTACCATCACAAGACCATCACAAATATTATATTGTGACAGAAATCCGTCACACAGTTGTCATAGAAGAGTGTCGTTGACCACACAAAGTAAAGGGTCGCAGTTGAGCAACTGTGACAGGAATTCGTCACAAAGTCGTGACTAAGACGCACAATTGTCACGGTTATTGTGATGGAATAGTATCCGTCACTTAATCCTTGCCGGCGGTGGCTCGCCGGAAAATTACAATGGGTTGGCATATAAATGATGGATTTTTTCCGTCACTTAAACTACATTTTTTGTGACGATGAACAGTAAACGGTCACTGTAGAGAATTTGTGTAAGGCTATTGCGAAAGCACTGTGACGGGTTAGTTACCGTCACAGTTGGTGGATTGTGTGACGAATCCGTCACACATACTATACGTTGTGACAAATTTGCTTCCGTCACAAAACATCTATTTTTTTTTGTAGTGACTAATGGTGGTATAAGAAAAATAATTATTAGTAAAATAATATTGGTAGTTTTAAAGTTTAATATAAAAGGAATACAAATTTAGAATAAAAATTTGAGGATTAGTGTTTTAATTATATTTAGTGTAAAAAGAAAAATAAGAATAAAAATGAAAGTAAAAATAAATAAATAAATAAATAAAAATGTTGAATAAGTAAATAAAAATAAAAATGAGAAATAAATAAAAATAAATAAAAATGACAAATGACAAATGACCATTTTGTCTTTGAAAATAAATAATTATGTGAAGATATGGAAGGGGAAAATTCCGAAAGTTGGAAAGCTGATTTAAATCTAAGGCCATCAGCTTCTCCTTCACGCAAACTGCACATTTCTTTTCTCCATTGTTGAGCCGGCCAAGCTTTTGAGAGAAAATAATTTTATTCTTTTTCAATCT